>BMAO01001358.1:0-117822 GCA_019973975.1 Trichonephila clavata | reverse complement strand
AGCATTCCAAATCAACGCATTTAATTCCGTAAGATCCCCAATACGTAAGGACATGAATAATGTAAGCAACACTTACTAAAAGAGAAATCAGAGGGATAAAAAGAAGCTTTATTGAAAAAGTATCATGGAGCGCAATGCGACTGAAGACCGAAACATCCCTGTGATGGGTGTCCAGCAAGAAATATCCGGTCTTTAGTAGGGGATATGATCTCCCCTGACTGCTAGGCAGGTTTCACAGCGTCTGCCCATGCTGAGAATGAGGGTGTCAATGAGTTGTTGAGGCATTGCTGGCCATTCGTCTTGCAGCGCCAATCGAAGCCTCCGGAATCGTTACTGTGGTAAGGTACGAGCTGCCAAGCGTCTGCCTAGAAAATCCCATACATGCTCGATGGGATTGAGATCCGGAGATCGTGCCGGTCAATCCATACGTTCAATATCCTCACTCTCTAAGAGCTGTTCGGCAGCTACTGTGCGATGACATGGTGCATTATCGTCCATGAAAAGGAACTGTGGACCCATAGCGCCTCTAAAAAGACGCACATATGAAAGAAGAATCTCGTTACAATAACGGGTCCCGTTGACTGAACCTGCGTCGATGTGAAGGTCTGTACGACTACCAAGCATGATGCCTCCCCAAACGAGAACACCGCCACCTCCATACCTGTCCCTTTCAATGATGTCGAGGGATGATTGTGGCTTCCCCGCTCTCTCCAGATGAGTATGCGATGAGAATCGCTACTCAGACTGAATCTGCTCTCATCTGTAAAGAGTACTCGTCCCATTCATTGTCTCTCCAATTTCGGTATTCCCGGCACCACAGAGAACGCCTTCTCCGATGGGCAGGCGTTAGAGGTACACACCGTACAGGGCGTCGTGCAAACAGACCACCACCGTGCAGTCTTCTGGCCACGGTAAAACGCGATATCGGTCGTCCAGTCGCCTGTGTTGTGTATCTAGTGATTTCTCCCGCTGTCTGCCGCCTGTTTCTTCTGGCCTGTAAGGCAATATACCGGTCATCTGCGGGTGTGGTTCCTCGTGGACGACCACTACTGAACCCCGGATAGCTGTTCCTGTAGTTTGAAATTGTCTCCAAAGTCGTGAAACGATTCTGTGAGCAATTCCGAACTCTGCAGCCACACTTTTCACACTGCGACCTTCCTCCTCCTCAACTTCCAATGATTCGACCTCGGGTAAAAGCATCCAGATGTCGTCTAACAGATTGATTATTCGCCATTTCTCGCTGAGGCAGCAACTCGGTGTGATTTTAACTGCTATACGGTGTGCAATCTCTTTGCCAGAAATACTAATCTTACACCGACAACATGCTTTAACTACTCAGACACTCCCCCATTACTTCTACCTGCATATCTGCGCATGTGCTACCGTACATCACCTCACTTAATCTCCTGATTGGTCTTTCTGTCCGCTCTGCCTCTTCGTTCAGCTGATATGCTAATTTTTCGACTTCGTCCTTAATTTTTGCACACCAGTGTATTATTTAATTGAAAACTTCCTCCTGAAGAAGAAGACGCGGTTTAAGTAAGTTATATCGTGTATTTAAGGTAACCGACTAGTTGCAAACACTTTTTTTTTCTTAAAAAAAAGAAGATATGGGGATTTTTTTGTTGTTGTTATTTTTAGACTTGTTTAGTACATTTTAAGAAAAATGTGCTAAAATTAAGAAGAGAAAAAGAAATTATTATTACTAAAATGGGAAAAAATAGGTAAAAATTCACAAAAAATAGCATAAACGCGGCCCATTCTGCACCAAAGGTTTATGAACAAATTTTCAATTTTTTCAATCTAATGTGTGGCTATATTATTCAATTTTGAAATGACCTTCAGAATAAGAGATATTTTCTTTTTTACAAAAACTAGAGCACTTTATCTCGGTTGCTATATGAAAATGCTTAAAAAGACAATGATTATATTCACATAAAGGACTATAAATTTTGTAATAAAACAGGGATTGATAAATATGAAGGTTAAAACAAATCTACCATTATACAGATCTTACAGAAAAAATTTCAGTTAATTATTTTCAAAACTTTTTTAGCAATCGCTGGCCCCGTTTGAGTATTTTCAAAAAATCACATTTCGAGTAAAACGCATTTTAAAGTATCACAACTTGCTTAAAGTAATGGCATCTGCTTTTACTAAAACACTTGTAGTTTTTGTTCTAGTAAATGGAAAATGATGAACTTGGTATTTTTATAAAACTAATAATATGGCCCATAAAATAAAATCATAAAAAAATTTGTCAATTTTTGGCAAAATTCACAGTTTTAGGGTAGTCGGATACCTTAAGTATTAGCTTTCGGGTTTTAGGGGAGAGAGAGGTTAGAAGTAAAGAATAGCGTGAAGGTTATATATCTTAAGATAATGTAAAGTTAGACGAGAGCATTTCGTAAATTATTTGATTAATATTAAGATTGACGATTTTTTTCAATTAGTTGTTAAATTAGATTAGGTACGTTTGGATTGGATTACTTTAGAAATTATCTTCAAATATAAGAAAGTGTATTGCCTGAAAGTGCAAAGTGTAAGTGATCCGATATTATCTCTCCAAGTATCTCGTCTACTTCGTAATTGCTCCCATATTTATCAGTTAGTGCATTTCTTAACTTAGATTGCTGAATTTGTGTTGCTGGTTGAGAATAGTAAATAAATTGTGTTTTTTTTTTACTCTATGGTTAGTTTTCCATCTAACTCTCACACAATAATGGATGGGATAGCTCATCCATTACTAGGGTATAGATGAGTTGGTTTGAAATAAGCCTGAACAATCGTGTTACTATGTAGAAAAATAGTTTCCGACATGCACTTTCATGTAAAAATAAGTTTTGAAGAAAAAAATTTTAGCGAATTTTTCCAAAATGGTACTTAGTTTCCGGACAAGCCTCTTACATTGAGGACATTATGATACTTCTGTTTTATACCGTCGACTAATTTCGTGGAATCAAAAGACGTCACCAAATGCCAGGATTTTTGCCAATTGTGATAATCGTTCCCGCCAACATTCAAACACAGTAATAACAATGAAGACAGGAGTTTTACAAAATTAGTCGTTAGTACCGATATATATATTAGTACCGTTACTATATTAATTGAATAAAGGGATTGGTACCTTTTGGATATTTGTGGTTTTTAGAATGGTTGCTATATGTGTGTGTGTGTGTGAAAATTTATTAGATAAATTCTCTATACCTTTTACGCTTTACTTTCTTTGTTAACGTCTATGTATTTTGACTATTATTGATCAAAGTCTATTAAAAAATCGCCTTTTTAGAAAAGAGAATGTTTTTTTTTTATTTCAATGTGTACCATTTGTTTTAGATTCTTATCTTATTGTTTTCTGACTATCTGTATTGTATTTAACTGTTTTAAAGTTAAATTTTACTATATTTTTCATGTTTAGACTTGTCTTTTGCTTTATCTCTTTTGTTTGCTTAGTTCTATGTATATTGCAGAAATTTCTCTTTTCAGTAAAATACACTACTATTGAATAAAAAAAGTATTAAGATGAACGATACTTTTTTTAGTATAATACGTATGACCAAAACACTCAACTAAATAAATTTTATTTATCAACTGTTTTCTTTATTTTGTTTACTTTTTCGCTTCACGTTTACTGTTTGTGTTATGACATGAAAAGCAAGGCAACGTCTCACACGATTGTATTTGGGAAAAAAAGTTCCGTATTTGTATTACCTTTTTATGTAAACATGTTTGAATATCATAAAAAAAGTAAAAGAATGTTATTTTGGCGAAACCATAGTAAGAATGTATAAACATCAAGCAATGTGCATAGGCGTTTAGAGTGTTATTTGAATACGATAAAGGCCATCTAAGAGTAAGAGTAAAAAAAAGAGAAATGTTGCTCTACATGTTTACCTTCATTTTTAGAGTGTGTATTTTTAAATATCTGAAAAGTTTAAGTGTAAGATATCCCTAAATGGGGTAGCAAAAAAACTATCTGAAAAAAGAAACAAAGTATACAGATATGAACTTTCCTCGACTCCCCCCCCTCCCTCTTTTTTTTCTTTTCTAGGCCTCGATGAATTCAGAATTTATGTTTAAGAAAATACACTGGTAAAAACAATTGAAGGGACAAATGATTTTTTTTGCAACAAAAGAAAACTAACAAACCAAACTTGGCCAAAATATTATCCGATATGTCCAATGTATTGAAAAACAAAAAATGGGCATAATTTGAAGTCTAAGCAAATCACTTGTCCAGCACAGCAGCTGACCGACATCCTGTCAGTCAGGAAAAAATATGTCTAATGTATGTAGTGTATGATTGCCTCTATCAGTTAGACAACTCTTGCGTCGATGTTTCATACTATTTACCAGGTTCTTTAACAACCTCTGCGGCAACCATACCCACTCTTGAGCTCATCGATGGTCATTCGAGCTGGTCCTCGAGCTGCAACTGAGCATCCAAGGACGTCCCATACGTGTTCGATGAAATTAAGGTCAGGGGACATCGTAGGTCCCTCCAGTCCTTGAATATCCTCCAATTGGAGGCATTCGTCCGTCAACTAATCCCGGTGTTTGCTTGCGTTATTGTTCATTAAGATGAAATTTGGTCCATATGCTCCGCGGAAAAGACTAAAATAGGGTGCAAGAATCTCGTCCCTGTCCTTCTGATCTGTCAGAGTACCTCTGTCGAACACATGAAGGTCGGTATGTCCGTCTGCTATGATGCCTGTCCAGACCATTAGACTACCTCAACCATAGTAGTTCTTTTCGACAATGTTAGAAAGCCGATATCTACTCTCGGGTTCTTTCCAGATGAGAACACGTCTCGAGTCACATTCCAGAATGAATCGCGTAACTCATCACTGAAGAGAACCCGCCCTCAATCATCCTTTTTTCAAAAGACAGGTGTTTTCGGCACCATGTCCTTTTTGTGGTTCACAGTCAAAGGGTTGCTGTAAGGGAACCTGGCATACAGGCCACTTGCATTAAGTCTCTGGCTAGTCTTTATCCTTGAAACAAATGTTCCTGTTGCATTATACAGGTTGCGAGACAGTTGTGCCACTCCCTCAGACCTATCCCTTTTGATTAGAAATCTCAAATAAAAATATTGAGCCGGCTTTGTTGACTTTTTGCGGTCTTGACCAAGTCGGAGGACCACTGATCCAGTCTCTGTGAACTGTTTCGATAGAGTGAGCACCACATTTTTCGAAACTCCGTTGTCCCTACAGCAGGAAGCCTGTGATTGGCTCGCCTCGAATCTTCCATCTATCCACTATCTTGTGGCATTGTCTAGATCAGCGGTTCTTACACTTTCGATCACCACGGAACCCCAAGATTTTGAACACCTCTTGACGATTTAAAATTCTTGATCGAAATGCATGTTCTAGGAGAGTTTTACATTATGTCAATTTAGTGATATAGTCTAGGATGATACATCTTTAAATTTTTCCATGAGATCTTTCAGAGTATGTAAAACAGGAAAATCTTAATGTTACATGATAAACTACGTGGACCCCCTAGAAAGGAGCTGGGAATCCACAGGGGTCCACGGACCACAGTTTAAGAACTGCAGGTCTAGTTGATGACGACTGACCTTTATTAACGAAGGAAACAAAGAAATACAAAAAACAAGAATTGGGCTAAGCTAGGATGTTTCAAAACGTGCTTACACTGCAAGCTTCAGCGAGCAAGTAAGGTACCTTTTCACAAAAGTGATCAGAGCGCCACTGCCTTTCGACGTCACAAGCCACTGCGGGCCAAAAGTGCCGCGAAAAGCTTAGCTTTCATCTGATACCTGATAAGCGTATAGCCGTAGATTATTTCGTTATTTTTTTAAATGTTTCTTTCTTTAATCATTTTTACCAGTGTAATTAGAAATTTCAAAGATTAAGGCATCTGTCTACTTTCGGAACCGTGATTTTGAAATAGCACATAAATGAATAGTTTTTTCTGATATTTAGTATCAGTTGAAGTTAGAATATACATTTAAAATTACTTTGAGAATATTATTACAATAAAAATATTATTTAAATGTAATTTTTTTTGGTAAAACATGCAGAGAGAGAAAAAAAAGGATATATGTTATCAAAACATTCTCTTTTTATTGAAAATGTTTCTATAAGAATAAAATGTTCAATAACCATAATAAGCTTCTATAACAATAATAAGACTAATCTATATATTGTGGCTGAACCAAGACTTCTGAAAAACTCATATTATTTTGAGACCTACGGTGGGTTCTTTTTTTTAAATATGAAAACTTGGTATTTATTTTATAATTTTAAATATTCTCACGTTCACACACAATTATAACGCCTAAATATCACTTAAGTCCTGTCAATCCGTAACCTTATACTAATAACGACGATACATGCCTTACAATATTTCAAATAATTTCACAAACGATTCTTTAGAATGCCACTGGTAATAATTTTAAGGAGTTATATATTTACGAACAGTTTGGAAATGTTTTAAGTCACATGAAAGTCAAAAGCTTTTTTTCTATACACTTTAGTTAATCGATGATAATTTTACATTCCTTCTATGATTATCTTTTCTTGAAGTTCATCTTTCATTTGTAAGAATAACTTTTTTCAAGCATTATTTCTATAATGCTCCAATATTTTTCAAACCTTTACTTGGTTAAATTCTCCATAATTTATTTTGAAGTTTTACTTATTGTATTTTATTAGTTACAGTTTATAAAAATGCATTAGTGTGTTTCCATTTTCCGTGCCGAGATCTCGGATTCGAGTTTCGAATCCGATTTGAACCCGATCCGGGGACATAAGTCATCTACAGTTGGGAACACCTTAAATGCAAATTATATGCTTTATTGATAATTTTTTTGCATTTTTAATTAATTGGACGTACAGTCTTCAATTTTGATAAGCAGATTCCTTTCATAGAGTGCAATTCCCCTACAAAATGGGTTTTGTGAAACAGACCCAGAAGTGGCGTTGCGGGGGCTCAAGTGACGTTATAGACAATTATCCCCATTTTCAAACTGTTAGACGTACAGTCTTGAAATTTGATAAGCAGATTCCTTTCGTAAAGTAGAGAACCGCTACAAAATGGGTTTCGTGAATATCAACTACTAAGTTTAATTTCGGGAGATTAAGAGGCGTAATCGATAAATATTTCCATTTTTAAACTACTTGATCATCCTGCTTGAAAATTGGTAGGCATGTTCCTCTCATGAAATAGAGTTCCTCTAACAAAGAGTAAAATGAAAATTGACCCTAAAGATGTTTGCGAGGGGTCAGGAGGAGTTACAGAAAAAAATTCATGTTTTTAATTGTTAGACCCATATACTTGAAATTTTTTAAGCATGTTTTTTTTGTCGAATAGGGATCAACTAAGAATAAATTTTAAGCAAATCAAGTTCTGGAGGGTTGCAGGGGGTTACTGGGACGTATTGACAAAAAAATTACTTTTTTCAGCTACAAGGACTATAATAATGAAATTTGGTTTGCATTTTCCTTTTGTTGAATTGAAATCCGCTAAGAGCGGTAATTTTGGAAAACGGCTCTCAACGGGATTACGGGGATATTTATAGTAAAACTTTTGCTTTTTTCTGTTAGATTTAGACTTGAAATTTAGCTTGCATGTTCAATTTTCGAAGTAGAGATCCACCGAAAATTGGTTTTGCGGGAATCCACTTGGTTTTTGAGTTACGAAAGAGCAAACATGATTCTATGCTTCAATTTTAGAGATTTTTAGAAAATACAAATTAGATCAGTTCTGCTCTTTTTTTATCAACAGGTGACAGTTATAGGTATAAGTATATATTTCAATTCAATCGAATTCTTAATGCTAGGACTTAGATATCAATAATTTATACATTTATATAAGCAGTAAAAATTTATTAAACAATATGAAATACCCAGCGAAGCGGGCGGGTAACAGCTAGTATCTTCTATAATCATATGATTTCCATCGTCTAATACGCTGATTGTTCATATTTGGTTGGTGATGCAATATATCATTACCTTGCCATGAAATGTGTCAATGAGGCATTTTTCGAGGAAAGAAAGTTGTGATTAAAATGGTACCTACCTTTAGACGGGTAAGCGAAAAGAATTAATCATCATGTGATGGAGCGTTCAAGACTATCTTCGTCGATTCTTCGACATCTGCTGCAGCGTGGATTTGCGTGCAAAGGCCTCCTTTATACAGGATCCCCCTCACGGCAAACCATCAATGGCTGCGTCTGCAATGGGCTCATGAGAATAGAGCCTGGCAAGCTGATTGGCACCCAGTTGTCTTTTCAGAGGAATCACGCTTCAATTTATGGGACCATGATGACCGCATTCGTGTTAGACGCTATGCCGGTGAAAGCTGCCTTCCAGAATGCGTTATCGAACAATCCGGCTTATCACCCGGAGTTATGGTTCGGGGTGCGATTTCGTATCGTGGACGATCGAATTTGCTTCTAATTGAGGGTAATCTCAATACAGGTACGTCCGTGAAGTGCTACAGCCCGAAATTGTTCCCTTCCTTCAAGACATCCCTGGAGCTATCTTTCAGCAGGATAATGCACGCCCACATGTTGCAAAGACTGTTCTAGACTCTGTTCAGCCCAACACATGCAACTTCTTTCTTGCTCTGCTTATTCACCGGATATGTCGCCTATTGAGCACGTGTGAGATTTGGTTGGTAGGCGTCTCGCTCGTGATCCATGTCCTGTCGCTTCAAAAGACGAACTTTTCCTGCGGATACAAGCATTATGGAATTCTCTTCTACAAGCAGACATTAAAAATCTGTTTGACTCCATGCTACATCGTAAAGAAACACTTATTGCAGCGCGTGGTGCCTACACCAAATACTGGTTTCGGACACTTAATACTGTGTTTTTTGCTTTGAAAATTTCGTCATTTATTTGTACTAATACAAGTCACTTGTGTATTAAATTGCATTTAATTCTGCTGATTCCTTCATGGTGTTGCATTTTCTACAAACAGCAGTATATATATATATATATATTAGATATCTCGATTTCAGGTGGGATTTAATTTCACATTTACGGTCTTAGAGGTAACTAAGTCATTATTAAACTAAAATAGCTATCGATTATCAAACTCTTAAAAATATAAAAAGCCAGTCGTCTTTTCAAAATACACTAATTTCAAACATTAAACGTTTCTACGTTCTAATTGTTATAACGTACCACTTTTACCATAGATATCGGAAATTTTCTGAAGTATAGTACTTCACTGCCTATTGGAATTCATTTAAATGTCCCCGTGATTGCAACATTTTTATACTAAGCAGGATATTCCAAAAGCTGGAACATAAATCTGTTATTCTCTGACGTCTACTAAAAGCAACCTTAAGGTATACGTCACAGAATTGGGCATTCCGAATGCACCCCACAAACAAAGAATCCTCTCCCCTTGACTTGGTTCCTAATAAATAAACTAAAGCGAAAGAAGGGACGGCCTAATTCGATCGGCCTTATTCCGCAGATCTCGGGTTTTCCCAGCCATGCAAATCGTATATCCTGCCATTGGACGGGAGGTGTGTGCTGCACCGAAAAATGGCATCCATGACGAATGAACCGGGACTTATATTTGCGATGTTTGCATTTGACCTACTTTGGCAGATGCCGATGGAATAGAAAATGCAGAATTTGGATGCGGACGATGTGGGTTTCGGGTTTTCCATCTGATATTTCTGTTAGAATTTAACATTGTTATTCGGTTTATTTCATTGTAATCACTTTTATACATTTCATTCGTTTTTATACATTTTTTGTTTCTCTTTTAGATTGTGTTCTTAGGGTATCCTTACTTAAATTACTCTGCATTAAAAGCGTATTTCTTTTTTCTTTGATTCTTGTTTCATTTATGATTTTTAAGATTTACAATGCAGTCGTTGAGATTTATATTTTTCTCTCATTTGCTTCATTTTATTGCTTGCATTTACTACCTAATAAAGATTTCCTTTTAAAAAAATGTTTGATTTTTTAATTCATCTTTTTGAAGCCCAGATTGAAAGTGAGTTTCAATATGCCTTTTGCATTCTATACCATTCTGAAATGGTTTCTTTTTAAAAAGTACTTAAATAATGGAATTGCTAAAGCAATTCTCAGTCAAATAAGCTCAAGAGTTTCGTTTCTTAATGATGTATATTTTTTATAAAAGATATTACTTCACACTGTTCATTAACTTGAAAAAGAAATTAAATACATTTCTGTATTATTTTTAAATGAATTTCAATAATTCGATGAATTTATCTCAGCTAAATCTTTTATACACCTGATATTAGAATATATAAACCATTTAATAACTGCACAATGTTTAACAATTGTACTACACTCATGTCCATAAATTAAGGATAATTCAGAATCACACAGAAATTGAACTCTAAAATAAAAATTTCACCTGCAGAATTATCACACACATCTTGAAGAAGAATATGCAAATTACAGGAAACCAACAGATGGCGCGGATAGTACGTCACAATGACGAGAGTGTAAGAGAGGGGTATATAAGGAATGGTGGCAAAGAAGTAAAATTGTTCACAAGCGTTTTAAAAGCCTTTCAGTGCAATAACCGCATAGTTATGGCACAAAGGAAGCATTTGGATGATTTTTTACGTGGTAGAATTATCGGACGACTGGAATGTCGACGTAGCCAGCTGGAAGTATCTGGAGGGACTTGGAATCGCCCAGAGTGTCATCTCCAGGCTTTGGCAACGATTCCAAGATGATGGTAATGTGAGTAGATGTTACAGCACAGGTCGCCCCCGAGTTACAACGCCGAATGAGAACCGGTATTTGGCAGTTACTGCCAAAAGAAACAGACGGAGCACAGCATCAGACCTGTCTCGTCAGCTCTCTTCAACTACCGGTACAACAGTTTCAAGGCAGACCGTGTACAGACATTTAGGGCACATTGGTCTATATGCTCGTATGCCTGTCGGATGTGTTCCCCTTACCGCAACTCACTGTCGCCTGCGATTAAGCTGGAGTAGAGAGCATGCATTGTGGACACCGCAACAGTGGTCTTGTGTGATGTTTTCCGACGAGTCCAGGTTTATCTTGCAGTCTGATTCTCGCCGGACTTTCATATAGAGAGCGCCAGGTACCCGTTACCACCAAGAGAACACCATTGAACGACACCGTTACGGTGGTGCAGGATGGCTCGTTTGGGGGAGGAACTATTCTTGGTTCCAGAACTGACCTGCATGTTCAGAGTGTAACGATGGCAGGCCACATCTATCGGGATTTCATTCTGGAACAACATGTACGTTTGTTTCGGGGCGCCATGGGTGCTGAATTTCTGTTTATGGATGACAACGCCCGTCCTCACCGTGCAAACATTTTAGAAGAATGCCTTCAATTGGAGGATATCATCCGTGTGGATTGGCCAGCATACTCACCGGACTTGAATCCAATAGTAATGGCGAATAATCCAATAGTAATCCAAACGAATGGCAGCCCGTCAACCCCCTCCCACCTGTCTACCGGTACTTCGGAGGGCATTGCTTGATGAGTGGTATAATATTCCCCAAGATCAGATTGATAATTTGATACTCAGCATGCGTAGGCGTAAGAGTAAAAATCGCAGTTTTTATTAATTATGTCAAACATATAGCATCTTTTTTGCTCTTTACCTTTTGTTTAATAAATAGACTTTACAAATAAGTCAAATTTGTTTTGCTTTTGTCTCTTTCTTTGCCTGAACTTCATTTTCCTTAATTTATGGACTTGAGTGTATTATTGGATGTATATAGCTTCTATAATTTTGAACACATCTTCAAAAAAGCTTTTATTAATCTATTTTTCTTTAAATACCAAAATATTTAATATTTAGTAAAATCAGTACTTAAATATAATCTTTGTAAATTTTTTAAAAATCTTTCTTTGTACTTTAATATATTTCCAGTTCTCAATACATGTACCTACATAATAATCAATAGCTATGTATATGCAAGCAATCTTTGAAAAGATTACAAGCTGTCAAATATATATATATGGATAATAGCTTCAGAAATATACCTTCATTGTGTGTAAAAAAATTTATTCCTTAGCGTAATATTTAAAACATTTTCTCTTATGGAAAAATCGGCAAACACCGATTATTTCCCATAGAAACAGCAAAAAACTGTAAAATAGTATTTAACTTCTTGAATACAAAATTACCAATGAAATGTAATTTTCTTTTATTTCTTTTTATTTATTTATTTATTACTACTTTAGCTAAGTATATCAATTTTATAAAATAAAAAAATATGCGCAAAGTTTTATTAAGTGCGACGAGAATTAGCGCAAGGATACGAGGGGTTATCCGAAAAAATGTTACAAGTCGAATAAATAGCTATTTATTAACAATAGACAGAAAATACAAAAGGGAATTAAGACGCATACGTACTATCACATTTCGACATAATCACCAAGTCTATTTAGGCATTTATCAGTACGCGGAACAAGTTACTTAACCCGTCTTAGTAGAAATCAGGTCCCTGTCCATTGAGCCAAATCTCGGAAGAAGTTTTTACGGCACTTTCCGAAAAGAACCGTATGCGGATAAGTGTTCCTTCAACAAATCAAGTGTTCGGAAACAGGAAATATTGAATCATTTTGAAATATTTGAATAATTTCTTCAACTCGTGCCGTGTTGAATTCTGTCGTTGAAGAACTTGGTCGGCCGTTCCTGCCATTAGCGATTTTTGACATCCTGTCTGCCTGATTGAAAAGAGCGGCACCATTTCGCTGCATGTTGTCTGCTCATTGCTTCTTCACCATACACTTCCACGATTTGACTGTGAATGTCAGATGCGGACACATTCTTTGCCCATAAAAATCGAATTATGGTTCGCACTTCCAAACGAGACCAATTTCCTATGAACCGTCTGAAAACTTTCACTATCTAGCCGCGCACAAGCTATATGACAAGAAGCGTTATGTCTTCTCTCCGGAAAAATAAAATTTTTCCACAATATGTGGTTTTCAAATGCTGAGGCTTGTAAGCTTTTTTTTCTGATCCTCCCTCCTGGTATCCAAGTTCCTAAAGAAAACTCTCGGTTAATATTTGAATCAATTCCAAATTATTTTAATCACTAATTGTATTTCCAATTCCGAGTTGTGTTAAAAGAAATCCGATCTCAGTTTTTAAATAAATAATTTGTAAAGCTTCAGATGCTTAATTTGATGCATGTATATAAGTAAGTTCTTAACGCTACTACATAAACAATTCACGCACAGACACAAAATTCATACACAGCTCATCCTATTGATTTGATTTTTTTCTTCTTTTATGGCGCAAGGACCAATTTAGATCATAATGTGCCAAGAGAGACAATAAGAACAGTTAAATAAGATTTGCAGGCCATAAAGCCTTAGTTGGGCATAGTCTATATAGCCTTTTTTAGAATCTATAGATTAAAATTAGATATGATGAATAAAACCCTTGATGCTTAGGAATTTAAACACAAGTGAGGAATTGGTGCTATTGTTTAAAATACTGGATAGTAAAATCAACAGAGTTAAAAAGTCGATGTCTAAGATGATTTGAATGTGGACAATCACAGAGTATGTGTTTCACCGATAGGAGGACATTACATATCTCGCAATAGGGTGGTGGTTCACCAAACAGAAGATGCCTATGCGTTAGGCGGGTGTGTCCTAGGCGCAGTCTAGTCCATATCACCTGCTCACGGCGGTTGCTTGATGATGGCACAGTTGGAGCAAGAACGGGCATGACGCTATGCAACTTATTTTCAGTTTGTTGGTCCCAGTTTGATTGCCATACACTTTGCAGTTTCTGCCTGAAGCAAGCTTTCAGGTCAGAGTGCGGAATAGGGAACCTTTCTGAAGAGCCTGTCACTGATCGTGCAGCTGTATCAGCCAGTTCATTTCCAGTTATTCCGGCATGTCCTGGGATCCAACAAAATCTGATATCTTTCTTCTTAAGATGATTAGCCAAAGCATATGTGATGTCCACAAGGATGGGAGCTCATCCTATTGTGTAAATTTTTCCTTGTCTACAGGATCTGTCACAATATAGCCGCCACAATATTAAATACGTGAGTGAGTGCAGTGGTTTTCATTTTTGACTGCATTGCAGAAAAAAAAGAATGCTAATTGATTAAATTTCAATAAATTAATTTAATTAAAGTCCCTGAAAGAACCCAGATTTTAGTTCAGAAGGCATTAAATAGAATGCGAAAAATCAATTTTGATCATTCTCAAAAAAAGTACTTAAGCACTAGCTATAGAAGCAAAATCGTTTAGAGTGGCAGCCCAAGAGAATTTATTTGAAGAAGATTTGTGTATAGGGTGGGCAGACTTTTGCATGACACGGTCTACTTGAAATTTTTTCAAGGTGTTGCGGTCCACTATATGGCGTAGGTGTGATAAGCAGAAAAAGAAAAAAAAGCTCAACAATATTTATATTACAAGAACAACATAAATACAGAATATGTATTTACCTACATAAAAGAACTTACACTTTTAAAACTGCTTTTTAAGTAAAACGCAAAATAGAAACATAATAATTAAATCCACAAATTTAATATCAAATGATGCATTTATTTTCAAACACAACTCAAAATACATAAAAAAATAAATTTTCATTTAAAGTTAGTTCTCGCAGTTAAAGTCTCAGCAGAAGACTCAGTCTGCATACTCTCCGTTCCAGTCTTGAATATCTCGGTATGAAATAACTAACTGTTAATCTTGCAATGGATTCTTAGTGGTCGTGAAACGGGAATGAAACGTTGTTTTAAATATATCCATCGTTGGAAAAAAAATGTACTTTACTTCTATGATACTTTACTTCTTCCATTAGATTCCAAAAGTTACTCTCTTAAAAATGCGTCCTTTTGAAGAAAAAAATTGTGTTTTAAGAGAGATAAAGATAATATTTAACATATATCTCTTTCCACTATTTTGCTTTGCAGAGCTTGTCTTGCAGTGTGTAAGCAGCCATGACTTCAGACACGGTACTTCTAGAAACTTCTAAAAACGGGGATGTTTTGGTCTCACTTGCTCCAGCTAGAAGGGCTCCCACAATATGATCTCTTTGAAAATCTGAGAGATCCAACATTTTATGATTTTGAAAAAAATCCAAGTCTTACAGAACTCAAAGTTAACGATAACTACCAGAATATATACATTTCTATTTATAAAAAAAATCTGGTAGCTATAATTATACTTTAATGCTAACGAAGTGCATTCAAAAATATCACTTTTATTCACGAGTGTTTCCAGTATTTTGATAACCACCTGTGTTTATTTTAGTATACATGTCTAAGATCTTATGTGTAGGCGGTCACCCCAAAATGCCGTAGCGGTCCACTGGTCGATCGCGATCTACTTAATGCCCACCCCGGGTGTATAACATAGGAATGTAATTTTTATACCAATATTATACTTAAATTAGAGGATTTTCTTTTTGATGAAATAAAGGTCGGGGTATTTTTTGAGAGCATACCATGTACTCTTTCAACTATTCTATTTTCATATATTTCTTCATTTTCTTTCAATAATTCTATTCTATTTCATCATTTTCTTTCGACAATTTCTATTTTTATTTAACTAAAATCGAATCTTATTCGACTTACCTCATACATGATTTTCAGCAGTTCCTAATAACAGAACACATTAATTCATGTTAAATCAAAGGGCGGAGAAATTATATGACGGATCTATCCGCGTCCTTCCTTTAGCATAAGCCTTGGGAAATATTTGGTCTATCAATTTGAGTTTACTCCCTACCAACCCTCTGAAGAAACAAACGTAAATATTCAGATTAGGTCGGATATATATACTCTAGGTTTTCACGCTAGAGATATTGAGAATGCGAGATGGATAGTTTACCACCGATCAGGTATTATTCTATTTTACAGCGCGTTTCAGAGATTAGATAGTTGAAAGAATTAAAGTGACAATTGGTCACTATAAAATTATACCTCGGATATTTAGGGCAGTGAATTTGATCCTGATATAAGAGATTCGATATATATATATATATATATATATTTAAAGTCTTCTCATAATTCGCGCATCTCGTTATTTACTCTCATATTGGTCAGATTGAGAACATCTCTTCCAGTTTGAATTTATAGAATTGTGTTGATAATTTGTGAGTTCAATAAATAGAATGGTTAACTAACATTACTAGTCATCCTTCCTTTCCTCCCACACATATAGGCGGGGCTGAGAGAAGATCTCAGCCCTTATAGTTATAAATGTAAGAAACATTTTTAGAATGAAAAAGCATTGAGTATTTTACGGAAATCTGTAACATAGATCAAAGTTTACTTTTAATTTTTAGGTTTAGTAATTGGAGAATATTAATAATTATACAGGATGATTCATAAAGCAGTATACAGTTTCGATGCACTATAAACCAAGAACAATGTAAGATATTATATGGCACCTGAAACAGAATTGTATGGGATTATTAAAAGTTTTGTTAGAAACAGTCGCAGGTATTTTATGTGTGAACCCTTCGTCAGAAGACACATTTATACGAAAATTCATTTTCACCCTAACACGTGATAAGATATCTGAATCAAGACCATTGTTAGCGGCTGTGATACGCTGTTTCAGCTCCGCTTGATTATCAGGAAAAGGAGGGACGAATACCTTGTTCTTAAAGTAGCCCCACTGGAAAAAATCCCTAAGTGTTAAGTCAGGACTTTTGGATGGCCCAGGGGTGTAGCTACTGCCGTATCAATGATAAGGCCCCAAGCAACAGGGGCTCAATTATGTGTGTAAGAATATAATCATAAAATGTCTAAAGGTCCCAAATAGGGGCCCCCAAGAAATTTATTTACAGGGCCCACTCAGGACTAGTTACGCCAGTGGAATGACCATTGGGTAAGTGGTGTTAAGTTTTCCTTTGGGTTAAATAAATATTTGCTTCCATTTACCGGATTGACCGTTTTATTAATTTTCATAAAACGACACCACTATATTTACAATTATAAATGACATAGGAAAACTGTCGGCAACTTTTTCGCCATCTGCGTGCCCGAGACCACGTTTTTTCTTCTCCGTCCCCCTTTTCGCTCGATGGCCAAAAACCAGTTCCACAGCTATTCCATCAGTTCCTCTTCCTAATCTATAGTGCGCTACGTGCCAAGCCTCCAGTCAAGCTTTTACAGTGGTCTGTTGTAGCCCGCCACTCGTTTAATCCATAGATGAGGAAGATTTTCATCGAGATAATCTCGCTCGTTAGCCGACCAGTGTGGTGGTGTACCATGCAATTGGAGAATGAAGTTGTTAATGTTGTCCTGCAACTGTAGCATCCATCAAAGAGTTAATATATCCAAAAAAGAAAGTGGTTTCCGCGACATTTTGCTAAATTCAAGAAAACAAAAAGCATTTTCCATTGCATACGCTGCCATTTTGGCTGTCTAGTCACATGATCCGCCTGTTATAGCCTACATCACTTCCGCCAGGGGTGAGAACACAAACTTTAAGAGTACATCTATCTAACGATTCGCTGAGGGATGCTTGTCTTTAATTTTTACTGTTTTACCTCATATGGAAAGTGTACACTTCTTTATGATCACCCTGCATAAAGTAGGCCAAAGAAATTACTTCTCTACAAAACTAAATTTATATACGTAAGGGAATCGTAAAATATTATTTATTACAAAAACATAAGGCCTTCGGCCAGATGGGATAGTATTTAATGACGCTGTGCCGTGTTCAAATCCTGGAGAAGGTATGGATCCATGAAAATGTATAGTGCATGTGTGGCATGGGGGTAATCTAAACATTCAGCAAGCCATAAGTTCCCTCGGGAGATTGTTGGTAGGGAGGCCTCCGCCCCCCCCCCTTGGGATGTTTTCCCTCAAAATTGGGGCGGAACGAAGCCAAAACGTACTGTCACCTGTATGATGCCCATAGCTGTGACCAAAACGATCGATGTAATCCCCCCCCCCCGTGTCCCTCTTTCCACGATGAATTTAGTGAACCTCGATCCGATTCCGTCGATCAGGTGGCATTAGTAACAACAAAACATATAATCGAGATACCTGTATAAAAAAATTTATTCAGCATATTAGTTGATTCATGTGCACAAAATATTGCAAATTACAGCAATCAGTGTTGATTTGTTTGGTTTCAGGAAGCAGTAATCTGTAGTATGGAGATAATAAAAGAGCTCACAATGATTAAATTCCGTGACTTAAATGATTTGAGTGCTCGACAAATCCACGATGAAATGATGGCTACTGATGGAGAATCATAGTCCGTTATATGACAGTGTTGTGAAGTGAAAAGGGTATTTTCATCAAGACCGCATGTCCCTCAAAATTCAAAAAGATGGAAGACTTTTAAACACACATGAACCCACTACCACAAATGAATATTTTATTAGAACCGAAGAGCAACCTTCTAAATCAGTGCTTCTAAAACTTTTAATATTTGCCACCCAATTTTCAATCATAATTTTCATCGCGGCCCTCCCATACAATAACATTGCATAAAAATCTATAATAATATACTTTGACACATACACACTACAGCAACAAATGAGACTTTAATTATAAACCCCGTACACATTATCAAGTATTATGTTTTGTATATAATTTTATATATGACAAGCCCATGCCTTCACTGGTAATTATTAAACATGTTCTGAATTTAGTATTGATAAATTAGTTATCAAATAAATTGTGCCAGCGTTTCTCAAACTCTGGGTGCGCCCCTCTTGGGAAGCGTGATAACCCTAAGTGGGAGGCGCGAGCGTATCGAAAATAAATGATTATTTAAAATATTATTAGTGGAAACACAGCAAAATACAAACATAAAATATACAAAATAAAAAACCAACATACACATTTACACTAATATAATATAAATGTATGAATACTGCACAGTGTATTTGATAACTAATTAATTAATACTAACAAGAGGGCACGACTAATGAAATTCATTTCGGGACGAGACTTTGTGCAATTGTAGTACTCCTTAAGGGTGTTCAGCCCTGAATGTAATTCCGCCGAATCGGCAGTCAATTCGGAAAAAATAGCCTTCGAAATTCATGCTCAGCTTTTATACAATTAAGTTTGAATTTCTTCCAACGGCGCAACAGCGTGGTCGGTAAAGTAACTGTTTGCCATGCGACAGGCCTCGGTTCGCCGAACTGTCGCATGGCAAACAGCAAGGAGCAACATAGTGGCAATCACAATTAAATAAGAAATTAAATAAAAATTTACATATATGAAATCATAAAATAATATTGAAGAACTCTCATTTTAGATTGTTTCTTAATATCAATCAATACAGTCATTTTATCTCATAACTATCCAGAAATATAATCTTTCAAGTCATATATATCTGCATTGCAATAATATGAGTGAATGAATATTAACGTCGCTCTGTTCAGCTACAAGAGGGCTTTTGGCGACGGACCTCGTAATTTTGAACCATGGTCAAGTGACGTGGACGACACCTGAGCTGGCACCCCCTCTTCAAACTACCACACCACACCACGGGAGGACGTTTGAGCTCTCGACAGATTTAACGTGCATCGCTCCCCTATACGGCGGGTCTTTAGTGGTACTGTGCTGGAACTCATGACTTGTTAGCCACGATCCGATACCTTGACCACTGGGCTACCACAGCCCCCATTGCAATAATATAATTACAATAATATAAGCTTAACGCGAAAACACTTGAAATGAAATATCGGTTAAAACGAAATAATACAACGGTCCCGACAAACAACTATGGATTTTCATGCATTTTTTTTTTTTTTCCTTAACCAGAAACAAAAATCGCTTATATGAAAAGTTTTTTTCTGGGAATGAACAAAATTTGGAAAACACCAGAGATTTCAGAGGGATGTGAATGATGTAAATGAAAGAGGTTGTTTCACATGTTTCGTAGAAAGGAGGATAACTTGGCTTTGAAATACTCTCGAATAGCCTGTGACACGAGCCAATTTTGTTTATCTAACCTACTTTCACCCCCCAAACACCACACAAAATCATCTCATCTATCTATAGTCGACTTTGAAATTCGGTGACGAGTACATCGCAGGGTGAGTAATAATCAGTGAGCTTGATTAGCATTATTCGCAAACACAGCAAAAAGCTCGAGGGAAAGTACACTACCATTTTGCTTAAAAAGATGGAGCTTCTTAAGGCCGTTGATCAAAAACAGAAATTTGTGAAGATTTTGGTATTGTTGTCTACTTTATCAACAATGATTTTAAAAAAAAGAGAATAAATTACGTAAATGATTGAACGGCTGTTTTTAAGTACATGCATATATGCAAATCTATGTAAATAAAATGTACTCTAATAAGTTTAACTTTGTTGAAAATATGTTTTTTCGCAATATACTTTAACACGAAATTCTTTTAACAAAATTATTTCAATCCGCTGTTTCGTGTTCAACGATTTTCGCTGTATATTCCAGTCATTTTTTACTATAATCTGTGAATTCCAGAATCATACCATGTTTGAGACATTTTACAGAAACTTAATAAAAAAAACATTTCTAGTGTTTGTAAGAATACTGCACACAGAACTATTAAATCTTCAAAGGAAATAAATTTAAATAAGTAAAGAAAACTGATATTTCAGTATGACAAGTACTTTATTTCTGAGATATTCAGAGCAAATATTTTACAAACATCTTTAATATCTACATCAGGATTATTTTTTTTTGAGTATTCGAAATACACAGGGAAATAATTGACACTACTTTCGATTATAAAAGTGACACTGATAAGACTTACAGAAATTTCACACAAAAATTCAATATGCAAAATGGAATGAATAACAATGTAAGAATCCAAATTGTATCATACTATGCATTTGCAATGACTAATATTTTAATGAAGAAGGAACTTTTAACTTCTGTTCAGATATTATTCATTATAATAAATAATAATTTATATTTACAGTTGTCCATACATATACACACAAATACATTTAAAGAAGACAACATACACTTTCTAGAGTAATAAATATCCTTGACTATATATCTATTAGATATGAATTACAAAATAAATGGACATGTTGAAAATGAAGTGTTCCCTGAAAATATAACAGAATTATTCTCTTTCTATATTTATAACATTTTTTGTTGCATATTTAACTATACTTTTAAAATATGCAAATTACAGAGTTAACTGTTATTAAATATAATTACTTACCAATGAATGAAATATTACTAAATAATATTTCAGGAATAGATATTTATAAAGCATTAAATGTACCTTAAAAACATTTTAACAATTTTAAATTTTTCGAAGTTGAGAATAATAAACGAAACAAAATATGCATAAATTAACATGTGCAATCATTTATTACAAATAAATATTTCATTCATATGTTAAAAAGGCTAAATATCTTCTGTTTATAAATTGACCAGTTTTAAAACCAAGAATGAACACCATAGCTAATAGAAGCGATACAGACTTAATGAAATCACAAAGAGATCAAAACTCATAACATATAACACAACTTCCCCCCCCCCTTAACCTTTCAAGTGAAGACAGTTTTGCTTTTAATGTAAACAATACATTTTTTCAACCAAGTTTAGAATACAGAATAAATACAAAAACATACAGCTAAATTTGGAATATTTTTTTAATTAAAATGCAAGAAAAATTCATTATTCGTTAAAAATAACACAAAAATTATTCATTTGTTCTGGATTATTTTTTTAAAAAAAGAAATTATGTTCTTCAGTATAAAGAGACTGTATATAATTTTCTCATTTATAAACACTCAACCTTTTTTTTTTACATAAAACTTAACCATTCATATATGGGTTACAACCATGACTCAAAAATACACACAACAGAAAATTGACTCTTAAAATCAAGTAACAAAAAGGAAACTTTATATGAATAGTGGCTACTTTCTAATCCTTCTTCATCCTTTGACTAGTCATTCTGTAAATGATGGAATCTTTGCCTGGATCCATATTCCACATCGCCATGCTCACTCCAAGTAGAGACAATATCAGAAGCAAAGATACAAAGAGAAGCATGGCAAAGACTATTGGAAACATGGGATCATATTCAGGAGCTAGATTGTAAGTATTAACAACCACAGGAGTCTGAAAGTCAATAAAAGCATAAATATAATTTAATATGTTTACCAGATATCAATTTCATTTAAAATAATTGATTTATTGATGAATAAAATAACTTTGGATTCATATTTCGATACCATTGGAGCTAATATCCTTTGAACAGGTTTTAACTTTGAAAAACCTATTCTTACATTATTATTCTATATTACAAGATTTCTTTTTTTTTTAAAAAAAAAAAATAGAACTGTTAAGAATAAATAAATCTTAACATTTTTTTTTCCTTTTCGTTTTGAAAATTAAATATTTAAAAGAAACATTGTGCAATCTTTTTTTTCCAATCAAATTAAAAGTCACCTTACACATAAAAAAAATATTCATATTTATTCATACAAATGATGAAATAATAAAGAATAAAAAAATGAGGAGTAAATTTTAAATATTTAAACTTACACGTCTATATCTCTTTCACACAATTAATTCTGTTTACTAATAAATGCTTTAAGTAAATATATTTTGACAAGGCAAAATATTTTTCTCCATTTTACATTTGTGTCATTTAATATATCTAAATAATAAGATTGGCGCTGGCAACTTTCATTTCTTCCCTTCGGGAAGGACACGACAACAACAAATAATAAAATTATTCAAAAACAAGGACTTCCAATTTTTAAAAAAAAAAATCTCAGAGTTCTTAAAACTGTAGTCAAAACTTCCCCAGCTTACTTGAACTACCATGCCTTAACATAATTCACTATTGACCAAGAGTTACAAGAAAACTTTTTATAATAGTAAATAAAATGTAATTTAATTCATAGGAAACAGTTATATTCATTTTCTATTATAACTTCACGTGTAATGCAATATTTGTAGTTGATATAGTTTGACTGAAAGAGATTCAGAAGATTAATGGCACAATGACCCAAAAAGGATATGTAGCTCCACACAATAGGTAAAAAAAATATGAAAATATAAATATTAAAGACATACGTAGAAAGACTTCCTTCAAAAGGACACACACACACACAATAGACGTTCGAATATTAAAAATAAAAATTGAACAAGGGCGTAATATCAATACGCGTTGCACTCTTATTATAATAAAAGCAAACAGATAAGGGTTTCTTGTGACATACGCATTTAAAAACAAACCAAAATGTTGCGATGACGGAGGATAAAGCACGAAGAAAAATAAAAAAAGGAACAAAAAATAAATCCATTCATATACAAATGTTTTTCCACAGTAAAACATCCCACGCAAAAAACAAGGGGACAAGAATAAACAATTGGAATGCACTCCCAAGTAAACGTCTCTAACACGAATAAACACTCCTCGGAGATACCAACATCATTTTCCAGCCTCGGTTCTCTCGGGGGCGTCCATTTGCGACATGTTTATGCGCATTAAATATGCCGCAAATGCGCGTCATCACTTTTATTCTTGACACTCAACGGGGAACCCTAGCGGTACGAGGAATAGTGAAGTAGTTCAATTACCGATACAAATAAGACCAAAGAAATTATATATATGTATGAAATCTTAATCACACTCATCCTAAGCCAACAATACTAATGTCATTATGACCAAAAATAATCAAAGGTATTCTAGGTCAAATAAGCGTACATATACGTATGAAAATATATCAATTATAATAGCTTAATTTCAAAACAAAAATAGAATCCGTTTAATCTAATATCTACTAAAAACGGAATTTTGTTATAATATATGTATCAAAATGAATTATGTTAAAACTGCTTTATGAATTTTTGTTTTTTATTAAACAAAAAATGAACTCATAATTCTTATACTCTCGTTACGATATAACTGAATTAGATATACAAATACTTAAAATATAGTAGGATCTGATAGGTTATTAAAAGGTTGTATTACATTATAATCAACTTATTGTTTTATTTCATTTTAGGTAATAAAGTATGCAAATGAATGTTTAACAAATGCAATGAAATAATACAGTTGCAATCATCCATGAACAATTCATCGAAAAAGTAAACTTAAATTCACAAGGTACACAGGTACGTTGCTCCATTTTTAGTTAGCAATAAACTCCTAACATTCAGAAAAAGTTAAAAGCAATAGTACGTTAATTTAATAGCACATTAAATGTTTGATTATTTTATTCGTATTTTTATAATGTTGTTGCTAATCCTGAAAATATAAACGAAAAGCTCCAACCTTTCGAACATTGAAAAAAAAAATCCCTAGCGTAATCTTAACATTATACGATGCCATTTTTCGTTTAGAATTTTATCTGTATTTCTTCTGAAATAATGTCTAAAAAAATATTAAGCTGAGATAATAAAAATTCAACAGAGATTTCAATTTAATTGATAGTTTGAAAAATCAAAGAAATCATTGAGCCACAAATTGCAGAAGGATATAATTTTTTTCCTCTTCAACAATTGAAAAATTTTGTATAATGAGATAAACGAAATGAAAGTTGATGCATTTGAATTCATAAAACTTTACGTCCCAAAGAGCTGTCAGTTCACACATTTTTTAAAATATAAGCTTCCGTAAAAGCTAGGTATAAAAAAAGGAGGAAAATAAACACTAATATCTCTTCGT
Source organism: Trichonephila clavata (assembly GCA_019973975.1). Lineage (NCBI taxonomy): Eukaryota > Metazoa > Arthropoda > Arachnida > Araneae > Nephilidae > Trichonephila > Trichonephila clavata. The sequence goes on along the minus strand of BMAO01001358.1, from coordinate 93,235 downwards.
CATATCAATCATCCAAGCCCATTTCTTCGATACGCAAGTACGAAAAAGAAATGACAAAACATATCACACAGAATAAAAAAAATAAATCTCTTTCCACAATACAACTCATTTATTCACTACATTACGACCGCATTGACACACGTCAGATGTATTCTCAATGAAAGAAAAATATCACACGATAGGTTGAATTAAACTCCCAATTTCTATATCGACGACGACGCCTTCACCGTAACAACAAAATCCAAATATCTTGGTCAAAAGAGACAAGTATATTATAAACCACTGTTATTTTCAATAGTCCTCAAAACGAAAAACCCACCGCTTCTCAACGTCCATTACCAAAATGGTGCGACAAGACACCCGACGGGGGAATTGACATCATCCACGACGTCCGAGGCATCACCTCCACTGACATACCCAGATTTCCCCGGGGACCCATCCACGGCCCCTGTAAAAGCATCTTTTCCGCAACACCTACGATTCCACCCTCCTCTTCGAGACATCCATCATGTCTCTCCCCACCCCCTTTTGCTTCAGAGGAAAGCATTCCTCCCCCCATCCTTTCAGACAGTGATAGATAATGGTACTGCAAAAGCGATTGTTTGCGTATTGCTCTATCCTGTCTTCTCTTTCATAATTACTCGCCAAAAATCACGCCAATCGAATTACGCGGTTGGCGGCCCCTTTTTGCTCCTGATGCCGTCTCTCTTCCCCCTTTTCTCTTTCTAACTCCTCTTGGCGAAATGTATCACTTACTTTGGGGGTCATCAATTGGTGAGAGCTTTTTGGGATGAAGGCCGTTTTTATGGACCATTGCCCGCGAATAAGAGAGGGGAGAGGAAAATTTGATGATGATCTCTGGTTGAAGTGATCTCGACGTGCTATGGGAACGAGAATGGTATGAAAGATAAATTAATTTCAGATTCATCATTATAGAAATGTCCAACACTCTAATCGCTAAGAGTATTGATATATAGTTGGGAAAAAAAACAGTTCATACCCTGACATCAATCAACAAACATGAACTTCATTCACTGGTAATAGACACAGGAAAATCTGAAGATAAGATTCAATCCGATATATTTTACCTTTGAATAATTTAAAATTCAGTTACTGGCTAAATGTGTATTATTTATAGCGAGGACTTTTTTTTATAAATATATCTAGATGCAGAACAGAAGATTTTAAGGATTTCATATTTTTCAGAAGTTAAAAATTCCTAAATTAATATTCTGATAAAATGAAATTCCCTTTCAAAAGTTCCGAGGAATCTGGAGATTATAAAATGATGCAAATAAATTTACACGAAAAAAATTCTATTTAATATAATATTGGGGAATAATTTTGATTACCGTTTTTACTGAGGATTATTAAAACTAATTAATAATTAAATAAGTTATGAGGACGGAAATAAAATTATGGAAATGTAAAAAATTATTCTCTTTTTTTTTCCCCCCATAACTTGACACTTTTAATTCCAGAATCTTTTTGCTCGAAGTTTTTTTACACATAATTTTTGGAGAAGCAAATAGTAACTACGCTTGCATGTTTCATTCAACACAATCTTTAATAAAAACACACACAAACCAAATTAGCACAAGAATTCAATGTGATGTTTTTGTCTTACTTCTTGAAGATATAAATTATTTCGAAAAGTAAAATAAATGGAAGTTTAATGGGCTAAATTCATGACGGTCACATGATAAATGTAATCACATGTTCTCCAATGAATTCAAAACATACAAAAGACTTGTACTTGTATCTACTTTTGTAAAGTTTAGATAAGCCTACAAATTTTATAATTGGGTACAGATGTTTAATACTATTACCAATATTCTTCAAAAAGTTTCTTTAAAATTTAAAGAAAAAGTCTTTATCCACACGTGTATTTTTAAAATCAAATACATTTTATTTTGCATATGTACATTATTATTGACAAATATTCCCGTATAAAGGTAATTGCTATCATTCATCGTAGCTCAGTCGTTAGAGTACTGGACTGGACTAGAGATCCGACGATCGCTGGTTCGATTCCCAGCGAATGCGTTTCATCCAAAGACTGGAGTTTTAATTTAAAAATATTATTTCTCTGGAATCTGGCAGATTCTCGAACTTTCTTCACTATTCGAGCCAGATATTTGTCGTACCTACGTAAGTAAATTAGATGGAGTGGACGCCAGCGCGCTTATGCCTAATTATTTCTCGAATATTCTTCTAGGTATATAAAAGCTGAGTCCTTCCAGTCGAAGAGAGTTCTGTCTATTCTATTCTAATAAATACGTGTTAAGCCTAACCGTGTGTTTAGTTCAATTTCGTGACAATATGCACTCATAAAAAGTTTTTGCCAAAAGCAAAAATTAGCAACAGCGAGGCACATTAACTAATTGGCTGACAATACGTGATTGCGTTATCTCATGTGACAGACATCGCACGAATTTATGAACTGATTGGCTGGAAACACGCGACTGTAATTATCATGTGACTATGATGTCATATGAACTTAGCTCATTTATCTAAAGCATTAGTAAATATGGCATCCCTGATAATTAAATTCTACTATCAACATTCAAATCTTATTGTTACAAGAAGTTGAAAATAGATCAATCAAAATTGAATTTTTTTCTGACTACTTTACGAAAAATATTATTTAATTATTGAAATAATTGTAAAAAAATAATTGAGCTTTTATTTACTGAAATAATTTGAACTTAAAAAATGAATGTGAAAATAAAATATGAAACAAGTACCAAAATTGGAACAATTTTATATATTAAAAATGAACTTCTTTTGGAAAAATTGTAAATGCCCACTTACAAAACAAAACGCTATAAAAACTTAAAATACCGAATAAAATATATCAACTTTAAAAAATTACGTCAAATCTTTCAAAAAAAAAAGTCCTATTCCGTTCAGTTAAGTAAAATATGTCGCCTTTCGAACTTTTTTCCAAGAAGAAGTGGAGCTAAACTGGAACCGAAGACTTCGCATACTTTCCTTAATGGACAAATAAAGCTTTTAATCCTTCAAAATGGCGACTCCTTTGACAGGATAACGAATACACTGTTGGAGCTGGAAGCGAAAAAGATATTTTTGCAAGCACTCTCTGGTGACAAAGGCTATTGGACTAATACTCGTCTCTGCAAAGATACTCTATAAAAATAAAATTCTTCTATTCGATATTGTCCGCTGGAAACGGTGGGCACATTCACCAAGTAAAATGGTAAGCTTTTTATCGATATAGAACAGCGAACGTTTAAGCACAGCAGATGTCTTTACACAGAAATGATACAAAATATTATGTAACATTTTTAGTCAATTCAATTCAGCAATTTAATCCGAAAAACCTAATATCCAGCACAAAAATATTTTTTATTTTTAAAAACATTATTAAGAGTAACGGATAATTTTATGTGTGAATAATTATAGAGACTGAAAATTCATATAATTTTACTTTTGAGTAGAATAATAGTATAATAAATCAGATCAGAAACCATTATCTATGGAATTTACCGAGGATTATTCACAATGATTTTAATATTTTAATTATCTTTAAATTACTTAAAATGCTTTTTTTTTTAAAACACTGCTACTACAGAATATCCAACGTATGCTTTATAGACGATTAGAAAAATAAGATCTAGATTTTAAAAAGAAAAAATCTAGTAATAGATTACAGAAATAATCATTTTTATAATTTCAGTTCCGAAAATGTATACGAAAACAAATAGCAATTGGGGAAACTAAATAATACAAATACATTTGAGGAAGTTATACAACAAATTTTAAATGTTTTGTTCAGGAAACAGTGGACCAAAAACCACAATAGGAAAATTTAGTTTTTATTTCATTTATGTTATAACGAGCATTAAAGCTTAATACTGTAATAGGAGGTATATTAAATTAAAATCCATATTCATTTATATCGTTTTCTTTTATCCGCAAAAATGTGATAGTTTATTTGAATCATATTATTTTCGAATATCGTGATTGTGATAATAAATGTAAAAAATTAATATAATCTTTACCAGACAAATTTTAAATTTGTAGCTCATTCGATAAAAAGTTTTTCCATCGAAATGAAACAAATAAGACAATGAGGAAAAGCATTTTTAATAATGATTTAATTCATTTTTATAGCTTTTAAAGAATGTACTCTCTTGCAATTTGAATGTAATAGTTTAGTTAACTAATAATTCTTGACATGTATGATTTTTCTTTAAAAAATTCATTGACATTCGATCGTTTCCAATTTAATCCCCAGAAATTAAAAAGTACTTACATTGTGTGCTTTCATTATAAATTTATCTACACTCTAGCAAATTATCTTTCACTTGAAACAATTACAAGCTTCAACCAGAACTAAAGCTTTGTCAAAAAATTCAGTATCTTAACAATCTCAAACAATACCTTTAAATACATTTCCTTTACAACTTACAGGTATACTTAACTTAGTAAAAATATATAACAGAAAAAATAATTCAAAAATAAAATTTTCCACTTATGGGCAGTTTTCCAAAATAATCCTCAAATTATCCCATAATTATACAACAAATTCAATCATTTTAAACCCTACAAAAATTTAATTATAAGATATAGTTTTAAATGGAAAAAAACTTCGAAATATCTTAAGAAAAAAGAACGTGCTTCAGGACCTGATTGTCTTTAAACACCATAATCCTCAAAACCCACAATTCGGAATTTCGTATATGGACCCCGATTTACGAGACGTATTCCATTTCGTTATCAATAAAAAACATCAAAAATAAAATAGGAAGAAAAAAAATCCGTTCGTAAAAACGAGAGGGGACAGAAAGCGGGGGGAAGGAGCATTTCCAAAATTCGTCAAGTATCTGAGAAATAGCCGTTGATCTGTATATGCCAAAAACTAGCCTCAGCACTTAAGGGGATCACCCACTTCCAGTGAAAATTGAAGTGAGTTTAAAATATATGTTCCTAAAGGGTTCGGGCAACGTCTACTGGGTGAACTGTTACATGTTATTGAAGTAAGGGGACTATGATACGATGAAGGCATCATTTGTTACATAAGAAGACTTGGCAGCAGAAGATGCTTTTCCTTTCTTTTTTTTAAAAAAAATCTAGCAAGAAATTATATTTTTTTATTATATGTGTCTACGGATCTTTATTTCTATTTTATAACAAAAGAGTGAAATAAAATGAATGAAAAATTATGGAGTTCATTTTTTGAGTGTCACAATAAAAGTACTCAGATTAATTTACATACTTAATTTTCTTCACATAATCAAAAATATAATATATAATAGAATTTTCAGAAAGAATATTTAATGTTACATTTCTAGGATGTGAAACAAAATCTATAAAATTTGCAAGAAATTAAGAATTAAATTTAAAAAAAAATATTTCGAAATAATTTCAAAGACAATACACATGAGTACTCTATTATAAGAACTTCCCTGATTATTTATTTTCCATGAACTGAAATGGAATTAAAAATTTCGATCTATACTGGAAAACTGTTGAAAATTTGAGATCACATTCAAAAGTAAATAAACCAATGAACATTAAATAAAAGTAACATTTTTTCGTAGTCTTTTTCAAGAAAAAAAATGAACATATTTCAAAACATACAGCTCAATAACTGCGAACGTATTGCAAAAAGACATATAACAAAAATAAAGGCACATTTATTTTCGAAGCCATGAAAAAGACTTTTAAAAAAATTCATAGCTTTCATTTTCTATAATTATAAAGACTATTTAATATAATAAAAGATGAAATAACATTAAATATATGCAGCTAATTTAATAATGAAAAAGGTTATCATTATACATATATACGAAAATCGAGATAAAAATAAAACATGATCTGAGATTCTGAATAATAAAATTTACAACGGAAAATAAAACCTTCCAGATTTTACATTCGAACACAAAAGTTAGGTTTTAAAAAATAAAACCTGCATATATAATTATGACGCGTAAGATGAACTTATGTCAAACGTATAAAAATATCACAAAAAATACTTCACCTTTACATATCTTGAACTAAAAAAATGAGAGAACCCAATCAGAGGGGAGGAGGGGTATCTAAAAAAGACAATATCCTGCAAAGCTCGTTCGAAAATTTATTCACTTAAAGTGCTTGAAGAACAATATGTTAAAAAGCGCTTCTCCTATTTTAAAACTCGAATAGGGAGGGAAATAGGGAACAAAAAAAGAAGCAAAAGCTCATAAAGCCAAAGGTAAAAGATCAGATCTCTTATTAAATAATAACCAGGAAAATCAGAAATGTAAAAACCTAATGAAATAAGTGACTCCATGTCAGCGAACAATAAAGCACCGGGAACTGCGCTTTTTATTTAATAAACCATTTTACAAAATCTCTGTTTAGTTTAGTTTAAAGAGAGAAATCGAATTTTAAGCAATCAAATTATGCCTGCTAGCGGCGGAGAGTACGCATCGAAGCAGTTCCCTAATGGAAAAAACATAAACATACAAAAAAGAACAGAAAAAAGAGCGGAGGAAAAAAGAAAACGAAACAAAAGGAAAACGGTATTTATCGAATTTGATAACGCTAATTCGACAGTTAATTACTCATTTAATAACAGTTTGCTTCGCAATAGCTCGCAGAAATTTGACAATAAACGGTCCAAAATTATCCTATTTCGAAAAATTAATTCCAATAAAACGGGAATTTTCGAAGGAAAATTTAATAACCTGTACACAGAAGCGCAATTCATCAGAATGTTCTGTTTGTTAAAAGAGATACATTTTTCTTATCTGGATGACTTTTAAATTAAATCAAGAAGGGGACAAAAGCTCGGAGCTTTAAGAAATTATCGAGCATTGTTCGATTTACTGTTTATTTTAAGGATGTGTTACAGTATGTTCTTTAAATTCTTTTCTTACTTGAAAAAAATCGATGTTAAGAATGTAACAAATAGTTTGCAAAATAATTTGATTTTTTTAAAGAGGTTTTTCAGATGAAAACGACCGAGATGATTATAACCAAATTAATTAGCGCAGATGAAATTCAAACAATTGTTTTAATACAGAATTATGAACAATGACACAGCATTACAGAAGACTCAAAATCAGAAAAGTTTCAGAAAGTGCTACATGTCTCAATATAAGAATTATTCCACAAATAATTTAAATGAAGAAAAAAGGCTTTTTAACTTTTTTTTCCCATAAAAACGAAACAGAGGGTTACAAAATGGTAAAAGGAAAAATAAAATTCAAGAGAGAGAGAGAGACAGCTTTTAATTGAAAGATTTTTAGATTAGATTGTGATATATATTGAAAAATCTATCAAATCAAATAATAAATACTAATTTTTTCAAATTTTTAAGAAATCATTTCCACAGACGCAAAATGAATACAAATGAATCCATAAGTATCCATCTAAGCTAATAATACATTACAAAAAGTTTTGATTTTGAATTTCTCATGTATCAAGATGCAATAAAAAGTTTTAATGATACAGTAAAAAAAATAGTTGTATTAATATAACAAATTAAATAAACATCATAATAAAGAACATATTTTTTCCAACACTTCTGCCATCAACTTTAAATCATACAAATTCAAAATTAATTATACTGCTTCAAATAGCCTGATTATACTTTTCTATTTAATAATAGGATCATATTATTTATGCTATACAGCATTTCCTCTCTTCTTCTGGAACATTATATTCTTACTTTCAGATATGAACTCATATTAAAAAAAATCTTTTGAGATATTAGACAATGCATAAAAATGAGTAATAACAGATTTTGAACAATATCTCACTACAAAAACTACTTTATTTCCCCCTTATTTAAGAATGCAATATTTTCTTTAAATTATAATTTCAGGATGTATCTTTATTTCCAAAAAAAAAGTAAAGTAAATTACACAATTCCTACTAATTTATTTTATTTTAAAAACATGCACTTACCCCTAACTTACGCAATAGGTGGCACTAAGGGATAACCGCGTAAGTCGGGGTATAATTTCGCACGGAAATACATATAAAGTATTTTCAGTCAGGACTGGAGACGAAAGAAAATAATAACTTAGAAAAAAATGTTTAACAAAATCTTAGATTAATAAAAATAGAAAATCACAAGCCGAAGTTTTATTTTGATGTAGAAGGTTTCATGAAATCTAACAAAATAGTTTGCCGGTAAAAAAGGTTTGTTTTTTTTCCTCCTGCAAAATTTCCTCGCAGCATGCTAATATTTTTATTCCTTGTTTTGTTGGAAAAATACGCTCTACATTGGAGTATGTATTTTCTAAAATGTGTAACCCTTTTTTAATTTGAACGGAGGCCTTCTGTCAAATTACCAACCGTCATTCAATCATCTGATTGAACTGGGTCTAAAGTTCTTCAATGTCTTGCTCTTGCATTTCTATAAGCCTCATCAATTGTCAGCTTGGGAATCTAGCAGTTCTTAAATATCATCATTATCCATTACTTAATTTATTTACTTGGCAAGATCGACAACTTTTTCAATCAAATTACGAATTTCATCAGGCTCTGGCAATGATCCCACCTGAGTTTCAGTGACAAAAAAAAAAAAGACGAATCGAGGAGTTATGAAAATCCCGTAACTCCAAATTCGAAGTATTGCAGTGTTACATTCTATTACATCTAGTTCAGTTTGCAAACAAAATCTTTAAGCAGCAATAAAGTATTTTATTCAAAAAATTATTTTTCCAGATACTACATTCACGATATTTATATTCGAAACGTATTAATATTTAATTTAATGTCATAAAAATGCTACTTAAAAGCCAGAAGTAAAAAAAAAATCTATTTTTTTACTACATTAGTTTTTTTTTAACTCATATGTACAGAGGCGGATAAAACGGCTAGCGGACCTAACGGCCGCCAGGGGCCCCTAGCACCAGTAGAGGCCCCAAGCTTGATGAACTCCAGTTATAAATTCAACGTGTAAAAAAAAGATCTTGAACTGATATTGCAACCCTAATGATTTCCACAGATTTGAGTCGGGTAGCAGTTTTCTTAAGGTAGTGGTTGGTTATATAGTTTTCCTCCCGAGAACACTGCTGCCAAAAATCAAGCACTGTGAATACATTCCCAACAAATCTTCTTGCATTATCGTGGAAAGAAAATGCACCTTCTTTTAGCCCTACTACACTACCTCGTTCAAACTCAGTGAGCTGTTGATAGTGGCTTCTTCGTCTCCTTGAAGTCATTCTGGACTAACATCAACTCACTACGACAAATCTCAACGATAAATAACATTCACGAACTTTATAGCGTGTGTTTTAAGTACATTTGATTTGCATACTCAAAGTGGCGCAATTAGAGCTACCTACACTAAGGCGTCTAATGCAAAATTTGAATCTAAGTCATATTTCAAATGTATAAACACACTTCCAAATTTCTTTGATGTAGCACAACTCCTTCTTGGTGATGGTATTTTTATTCCCCTTTTATAATGAAGAGATAAATAAAGTAAAATGAAGTTTTGTGAAAAAGATATGTCTAGTTCAAAGCAAACTATTACAAGCTAGTTGAATTTAGGCCTTAATAGTAAGATAAAGATTAATAAAAGTGGCCCTGGTTGAAATCCGCGGTACGAATGAGGGGGAAAAAATCACGATACTGGAGGCACAACTTCCCTTTTGAAACAGATGGACAAATATGAAACTTCCCTAATGACCATGATTTGGAACATAATATTCCAGAGAATAAATGCTACTAGCAAATCATTGCAATACGTTGAGTCTGAATTTTATTAAAAGAATGCCTACTAAAATCTCTAGAAAATTATACCAAATATTTCACAAATGAATTTGGAAAAATTGAACAAGGAGCAACTGATTTATCTGGGCTTCTGTTTAAAGAAGAAGTTGGACAAGCTCGCAGGCAGCAAAAGAAAAAATTCTTTTCGGTGCAAGTAAAGAAGTTGTTTGTAAATTTTGGAAAGAAGGAAAAATTTCATAGTGAATTCGTTTTATGTCATATGCGATAGTGAAAGAGCAGAACTATCCTGAAGAGCTGAGATTTATGAAACTGTTATCGATCATTTTACTGTATTTTTTGATGAGATATTATAGCCTGAAATTAAGAAGAAGGCTACTCAAAGACTAAAATAAACTTACAAAGACGACATTGAAATATTTTAATTTTGACAAATCGGATCAGTTTTTACTATTTTTAAAAGATAACAAAGATACAATGAAGACCCACCACAAATTTATCCAGTTGCAAGAGAAATCCTTATGCAGGGATATTTTACGTAATGTAGAGATACCTTTGATAACATTTTTAACTATACCAATATTGAATGCATCAGGGGAAATATCTTTTTAAGTTTTAAAGAATGTGACAAATCACTTAAAAAGTACTATGGGAGAGAAGACAAATTGAACAGCATGGCCATATTATATACAGTACAAGATGTTTTTGACAAAATAGATACGACAAAAATAATTGATGGATTTGTCAAAGAGGAATCAAGGAGTAAGGTTGTGTAGCAAAATTGTAAGCTCTTTAGTAAGGCTTTTAATTTTTTTAAATGGTTACGATTTTTCTTTAGCCGTTGAGGTTTATTATTAGCAATAAATTTTATTTTGAGAATTCAAGGTCACTGTATATTTTCACCATTTTAGATTTTCGACTCTTGGACTCAAAGGCCTCAAACCATTTACTGCTAGGGGCCTCCAACTACCTTAATCCGCCTCTGCATACGTATGCAAAATTAATTCAATTTGAAGCAAATATTAATGCCATTTTATTAATGCATAGAGAAAAAAATTTTATTGAAAAAAATGTTACTTCCTTGGAGTATTATTTATTAGGAAAGAAATAATAAAACTAGCATTTCTAACAAAAAGAAAATCAGTTTTCTTTTTAAATCCAGTAGTATAATAATAAATTAAGTATTTTACATATTCTTCACTTAGAAGGCGAATTTTAACATTTGTTAAATTTCAAAAAAGCCTTGAAAAAAGCATTTTGCTCAAATGGCTAGGTTATATAAAAAAACATTTACTGATTTCCACCTTGAAATTATACTTTCTTAAATCAGTAATAAATTATAAGTGTTTGTTTTTTAAACAGCTGAACTGCAACTATCTGAATTTATTTCTCCTTAGGAATAAAGCATAAAATAATTCAAAATATTTCAAAGAGTGTTATTCATTTAATGAAAAATATACTGAAAGAAGGAAAGTCAATGGTGTAACGTACACCCCCGCGATGCAGGGGGAGGGGCAGGATTCTAAAGGACCCAAAGCCTATGTTATGTTATGGTTTTGCAGTCTTTGTAAGATCCAGCTTGGGGCCCAAAACCTGACTTTGCAAGAGTGCCCAAATATTCTCTGTTATGCCACTGCAGAAAGCATTACTTGGTATGCTGAAAATTTGTTTCTGTAATAACTGTAAATAATTATCTTTTGAACTTCTTAATTTTCATTTTGAAATAATACTGCAATGTTATTTGCTTGTTTTCTAAATACACAGCATCCAGGTACCTTATTTTATACTAATGAAAGATTTTTCTTATTTATTTGTGTGCTTATAATAATTTTGTTTTCAATAGATTCAATTTTTGTTAATGTTTCAACAAGTATTAAATAATGGATATTTTTTTTTAAAAAAAATGCATTTTCTTGAAAATTCAGTATATTAGTTTGACATATGTAATATAATTTTTAAAATATATACATATACATGTATATGTGTGTAAATTTTATATGTATATATGCGAGTATATAAGGTTTTTGGAAGCAGAAAACAAAATTATGTAAAAAAAAAATTATTTTGAAATTCAAATTGTTACCTTAAAAAATTAACAAGCTCCACCAAAAAAATATTTTGAAAGAGGGAAGCTTTTAGGTGTGCAGAACCTTTTATATTCAAATATAATATTTATAATATTATAAAGGGGTTTTTTTTATGAAAAAAATAACTAAATAAATTAATAAATTATATTAACTCAGAAAAAGTGCATTTTTAAAACATTGTTAATATGGGTGTTCATCTACACATAATTTCGCCTACCATCAACCATTCGGTGTGTGTTGCGTATTCGACAACACAATTTTAACTAGCTTTCACTTAAATGGACGAATCAAATAGTTCATCAAAATAAAATAAATAGAAGATGAAAACTTTCTACTGCATTTTGCCAAAAAAAATGAAGTGTCATGATAATAATAACCATCATCAAATATTTATCAACAAAAAGCTTACCTCAGCTTTCACTTTAAGTATCATGAAAAAAAATAATACAAACAGCATCTCTGGTGTCCAGCCCATGTTATGGGGGAATAATTCATTTTATTCTATCCTTACTACAAGGATAGAATAAAATACTATGAGACTGTTACTTATTAGATTTATCCTTATTTAGAAATATGAAGGTTTATAAATATTTTAAATAAACCTTTTAAAACAATTATAAATGGAGAATCGAATCAGGACAGATTAAACGACAGCCAGGTAGAATAGAACTATTCCCATTAAACAATATAGTAAACTTTAATTCTACTTCAAGCTACAAATTTTCAATGAAATCTACTTTTTTTTAAATATTCCCATGAAAGGATGAAAAACTGATTTAGTAGAGAGATTAATTCAATAGATAAAACATTAAACGTTAAAAAAAGTTAAGACATTTAAACCAATTTTTCACTAGAATAATTCAATAATTTTTAAAGAAATAGGAAACATTGCAGTAGAAAAAATATTATGAAAAATTAAACATTGAAAATAACAAGCTTTGTTATTAATATAAAAAATTGTATTTTTTAACCATATTTTAATGACAGTCCAGCACCCAAATGTCCATCAAACAAACATTTTTGCTATTATCCAAAATCAGAAAACTTAGTATATAAATACAATTCAATAGACTTTAACTTCTATTTATGAAAAAGAGAGAGAGAGAACAAATATATTATGGATGTGCAAACTAATAAAACATCAAAAGAAATTTTTTTGTACATCTTTTTAATGTAACTACCTGTAAGTCTAAAACAATCAAAAGTTAGCAATTCAATAAAACTCAGAGTAGAAACAGATGTTGTAGGAAATCATAGAATATTTACTAGTTTTATAGACTTTAAACATTCATGCAAATGAAATTTAGAGTGGTTACTGTTAGAAAATGACAACAAATAACAATCTTAAAATAATTTTATAATGCTGAAAGCAAATTTGATTATAATCACATGAATCCTCGGGCTAATAATCAATGCTTGAATTTATTGACCATAGACAGCTGCATAAATACTTAAAAGTTATTAAATTGAAAGGTTACAATGGATATTTTTGAGGTTATAAAAATGAATTTAAAACTTATTATTAAGTGAATATCAAACTTTTTGATCATTTTATGATATTATAAAGATTTGTGTAAGCAAAAATAAACAGCAAAAGAAATTAAACTATTAAGTTACCCTGTTTATCAAAAATATGATTTATCTATGGATACCTATATTTACCATGTGGGTAATTTTTAAATATATTTATGGTTTTGTATGTGAAAAAGCTTCAGTATAAATTATTATTTTAATTAAAATTTTATACTTATTTCAATTTTCATATAATATTTTGTTTGAATTGTTTTACATTTTTAAATTTTCATTTTATTTTTGTTAAAATTATGTTTAGATCTATAAAAAATTTTGTTATTTCTCTTTCATAGAAAACTTAATTAATTTCAAAACATAAATAACTTTAAACCATTAAAAAACAACGATAAATACTGACTTTGTCTCAAAATTTTTTATACTTTCTATTTACTCAAATACTACTAATTCAGAATATAAACATAGGACTGAAAGATTCACATATTGCAACAATAAATGTTTTGAATGTATGAAATTTAAATTCAATTTATACAATCTGTTAGAACAATGAAAATATTCTGGTGAGTGAGCGAAGGAAGCTCGGATAACTATACAATCCAAACAAAGATAAGATATTAAGAGGTTAGGCAGAAAGTGTAAAAGGCTTTATGTGTAAACACACATAAATAGCTTTTAAATAAAATGTTTCATAAGCAAATGAAATAAATTTGTATGTTAAAAGAATTCATTAAATGAATGTATATCATTCATGTAAAAAATGAAAATTCTCATCATCCTAATTATTTTGAATTTTTTATTTAATTTATACTTCCCATTTGAAATCAATCTCTGCTTCTTCAGTAGAGCTATTTTTCTCTATATAAAGTTTATTCATGCATAATTATTTGGAACATTGTTAATCATGTAAATAGAAGCTTTTTTGCTTATATGAGTAATAATACAAAAGAGTAAAATATATTTATGTTTAAATGCATAACAAATAACAATGTATAAATTTTCACCACAATATCATTATATATATCATTTATAGGTTGCTTTCAAAATTTCAAAGAAATTATTTAAAATTTATTCAGATGTAAAGTTGATAACCTGTGGCATTTAGTTCATCAATGAGCAAATTTTTATCTTTAAAGATACAAGGGAAACCATTTCACTTATTACTCATTTTATTACCTACAATAAAACCTCCATTCCATGTGTGTGTATCTCTATTTTTGGAACTTTTTTCCTGGAACCAAGAATAAAGTATATTGAAACATGAATCTCTATTTATTGAATTTTCTACATGCACTTTTGAGGATTTAGCGAGGTTTGACTTTATTTAAATACTAGTTTACAAACTTTTCCAGTTATCAATTCAATATATTTACAGAAATTATCAAATCTAATTTATAGAACTTTAAAAAGTTAAATTTGAATGATTAAACTTTTTTTTTTACATAGAATACAGAGGATTTAAAAAAAAGAAGAAAAATTAACTTTTGTGTGTATGTGTGTGTCTTAAGTAAGGAAATTATAAATGAACCAAATGTATAGCAATGTTGCTGAAGATCTTCATTAATAAATTATAATGATAGATTTTATAATATGGCACTGCAATTATAGAGATTGTTTATTATTGTTGTATTTCATAGTTACATGAGGGCTACTTGAAATACATCTTGTAATTTTGAGCCACTGTCAAGAGATGAAGTCAATAATCAAAGTGGCAGCCCATTCTTCAAACTTCCACACAACACCAATGTGAGGGCTTTAAACTTCAACAGATTTAATATACATCAGCTTATTATACAAAGTATTTTGTTTAGATGAAAAGAATAACAAAAGTTGACATTTTCTTCAACCAATTTCTAATTCAGGCTCTTTAAGAGATATCTACTAACACTTGAACATAGACAAAAAATATTAATGATTAAAGAAAATGGAAATTTTTCAAAAAATATTTATGAAAAGTAAAAATTATTTGAATGTTCCATTATGAAAAGTTTACACAAAGTATTTTCCAATTATTTCCAATAAACAAATTATTACACTTATTTTTTTAATGTAATTTTTAGTTTTTACTTTAAAAAAATTTAGAACTAAACATTTTTTTTAAAATTTGAATGAAAAAATTAAATTACACATAAAGATCAAAAGTAATGTTAGCAGCAAAAGTTTCAATGATTCAAAATTTATTTAAAGATTATAAAAATAGTGTGATTTAAAAAAATATTTAATATTAAGTTTAATAGTAAAATGTAGGCTGAAGAATTATGACTGAAATTATAGAATATTATTCTGACTTTTTCAATATTTTCATTGCCTCTATAATTATAACACATATTCTGATAACTAAATCTTGAGTTTATATTGACTCATAACAATGACACAATATAATTTAAATTATATAAAAAGTTATTAATAATAAAAATAATGCAAAATTCATAAAATTAATCTTGACTGTTTGATACCAGAAACTTTAACATATGTGAACAGTGAGGTATTGTGGATATAAAACATTCTACTAATAAAAATTTTATCTACAAAATTTAAGTTTTGAACAATTATTTTTATATTAAATATCCCTATGTCTTTAAAGGAAATATTTCTTGTGACTTAATTTTTACATTGTGTGTATTTCTGCTTTAATTTCTGTGTGTCAATGTTTCGACTTAAGCCATGCTGAAGAATCATACCAGAGTCATTAAATTATTAAAAGTGTTCCTTGCAATTCATACACTATCAGAGGCAGGAAATATATACATAATCCATAAATATATACAAAATAGTTATAAAACCTAAGATAACTCTAGTCAAGATAGTAAGAAATATTAGTCACGGTAGTACTATATCAAACGCCTGGCCTTAGGAACCAAGATTGCAGTTTTAAACAAAGTTTTGTGGCTAGACAACCTTCACCTGTATTTGCCAATACTCTGGGCCATAGAGAAAGTAAGGAATATCAAGAGAAGTATATATATAAATCTCTACCACACAGGCAAAAATGAGTGAAGGGTGTATATGCATGCACATCAAAAACAGTATTCATTCTGCATTTTATACATAACTATACTAATTTTTCAATAATACAAAATAACTACTCTTCAAAAATTTAGAATACAATACATTTTGAATTTAAAATAATACATAAGAGTAAAAGAATAACATATGTGGCTCTCTCTCTTCTCTTTCATATAATTTTCATACAATTTATTTATGACCATAGAGAACTCTATATTTCATTGTTTTACATAGTTTTAAGCATTAATGGCACATAATTTTCTAATAAAAGAAATTTTTTTAGAAGCACACTCAATGATTTGATGCTTGAAAATAAAGTACTTAATTCAATTAGCCCATATTAAACTCATTTTTTTAATAAACTGCCTAAATAAATAAAGGATATATTTCCTCTTACTAAACTTTCCTTAATCCACTTTAAAAATATTGATATATCTAGAACTCAACATATATTTAGCACATAACATTCTTTCCTGAATTTATATTTTATTTCAACTATGGCAAAAATATTTTTAAGTTAGAGGTAAAAACACTAAAATCACTGAGCATATAAATATGCCATATTAACAGAAACTTTAACTAATTTAAATGATGATTTCAATAGAATAGAATAAGTAGGGAGAGAAAAAGGGAGGGGGCACTTTGTTAACCATTTTTAAATGGGTTTAAAATGATAAATAGAAAAGAATTTCCAAAAATTCTACAATTCAAAAATCAAAAATATTTATGATAATTTAAGTAAATTTCACTTTTTTTTCCTTAGCAATGGCAAAAGTTTGAAATCAAGAAGATACTAAACAAAATTCATATTAAAAAGCAATAAGTATAAACATTATTCCTAATACAAAAAGAAATCAACAAAATATTAATAATCAAATTATTAAAATACATGAAAAAAGACTATTTATTTAATATATCCCAAAATGTTTAATTTTAATATGTATGTCATCACTTTTACAAAATTATAATACCCTTTCACATTTAAGTACTATCAATATGGAGTTCAAAGGTAACACATCACTTTAATGGATAATGCATTTTCTTTTCAACTATAATTTGCATCGCTTCTGCCATTTTTAATTTATCAGCAACTTAATTAGATGGCATTAACTGCTATTAAAAGTATTTGCAATGGTTATAGTGTTTCCTTCAGTATTTGGCAAATAATTATTTATGACTTACAGAACTAAAAGAAAATAAATAAAATTTTTACTCTTGAGTACTCATGGAAGCATTGAACTTTTCATGATTTTAAATCTTTTTAAAGATACCTTGAATGATATGATAAAAAATAAATAAATAAACCAATTTGAACAGATGATTCAAAACAAATATATATCCAGAAAATGAAAACATTATGTTTTAAATCTGACTTTTACATCATAAAAATAATTTTCTTTAACCTAAAAATTTAAGATAGTTGTATTGCACAAGTTAATGCAGCTTTATTAATTTTGGTATATTAACCAGAGTTAATTCAAACAAATATTGGTTTATGCAAAAAAAAAAAAAACTATTTTTATTATAAAGCCACATTTTACATAGTTTCTTATTAAAAGCTATTTAAAAACAATTCCCATCAACATTGAAAAAAAGAGTATGGAAAAAAAAATAAACACATAATAAACATCTAAAACAGAAGAGAAGAATTTAAGAAATAAAATTAAACTTACTTTATCATTATACTTTTTAGTTTATTTTTATAACAGAACAATTTAATAAAAAAAATTCAAACAATATTTACTTCAGTAGAGGAGGCTTCTAAAAGTTTTCTCCCCTTATGTCCTAAAGGTAATGTAATACTGTTTGTTTTAATCACAGAAATCACAAGATTGTCATCATAGATATTGCGCATAGTACTCTTCACCTGAAAAGTAAATATTAATTAATTTCATATTTTAAAATTGTATCATTAAGTTTGTTAAAAACTGTTTTATAACTTATTTATGCAGTGGCACGACTATAAAAAGTACCATAAAATCTGGTGTATAATGTGCAACGCTGTATTATGCACACCTATACTTTCAAACTGCATTTTCAATTTTTAGGTATACTCCCTGTATAATGTGCACCCACTTTTTTAAGAAGAAACCTGAAATATACGTGGGCAATTCTCTTAAGTTTTGAAGTTTTTTATTCGAGATATTATTCCTAACTCTTTAGAGAAAATAGTGTACAACAACCATTAAGTTCATAAGGAATATCATTTCTTTTAAATAAACAATATTTTGATTTTTTAGAAGTCTAAATTTTTTTTATACTCATCGTTTTTTATTATTAAAGCTCTTATTTTTATTTTCAGCATGTAAAATTACAAAAAATTCAAGCTTTCTAAAAATTGGCTTACAATAAGAAAAGTTACTGTAAAAAAATATTATTTATGATGAGTTAATTTTTTTCTTTCTTTTTTTTACATCAACAATATTGAATGAAGGAAAAAATACATAAAGTCTCTTATGTCATAACAGCAAGTCTAATATGATTAAAAAGTTGAAACTTTTTTTGATAAGTATTTAAGCAATATATAAATTTAATATGAATATTTTTAGCATCAAATTTTTAAATGACCATTAAAGTTTTAATGATAAAAAAGGAGCTATTACCTCAGCTATTATTTGCCTTAACAATCTCAGAGCTTCCCTAAACTGGAAAGAATCCTGACCATAGACGCTAACAATGGGCTCCAGTCCACTGATTTTAAGCCAATAAATATCAGGTGTTCCATCACGAATCTCTGATTTATGAGCTGAAAGCTATATTTAAAAAGAAATGCATTGTGAAAACAGTAAAAAAAATTTGAATTTTAACACATAGCATACATAACAAAAGAAATTGTAAATTTAATTACTTTCTTTATAACTGAAAAGCTACAATTCAATATTTTAACATTTTATTCTATTTTCAGATAAATAAAACAGATTGAAAAGGAATTATAACACATAAATATTAAAATCCTGTGAAATTTCAAAAAAAAAATTTTAAATATTTCTTAGTGGGAAAATTTTTATAAATTTTTAATTAAAATGACACACACACAAATAACATTATATAGAAAAATGCATTTTTAATAAAGAAAAATATCTTGACGTATATTTTAACTCTTGGATTGTGTGATGGCCTAGAAAAAGATCTAATTTTGAAAACTAAAAATTGGAGACCACTTGCAGTAAGAAAGCTGGCCTGGGTGAGTGAGTGAGTGAATATTAACGTCCCACTGTTCAGCTACAAAAGGGCTTTTGGGGACGGTCCGCATAATTTTGAACCATGGTCAAGTGATGCGGACGACACCTGAGCTGGCACTGAAAGCTGGCCTGGAAAAGGCTTCTTGAGAAGGCAAAGGTCCACCCTGGGCTATCGAGCCACTGGGGAAGGAAGAACATTTTAACTCTATTTCCTGAATTCTTTTAAAAAATTTTCATATGTTATGATTTAATTTATTTTAAGAATTTTCTCATAGAAGCTTAATCTGCCTAAAATACACATCAATAATATAAAAAAAAAAAAAAAAAACATTTTTAAGGATATTTATCCTTTTGAAAAATATTCTCCCATTTAAGTAGTCAAAAGAGGAAAATTAGCATATCTTAGTACATGCTAAATAATGGATTGTTATATGTTATAACTAATACATACATGTTCCTTATCACATGGTCAATTAATTGTTAAAAAAAAAATTTTTAACCTCAAAGAAAAAGTTTGAAATAGCATAATACAAAATATAAAAAAAACATGATTTCAATGAGTAAATCCGTTAAAACTATAATATCAATTATGTGACACATAGTTCTAAAACAGAACAGTAAAAAACAATAATAAAATATTACACAACTATTCATAAGGCAATTCAACTTACTGCTTTCAAAAATTCTTTGATAGTAGCTAATTCAGTGAGTAATGTCTCATCACTTTTCAAAGTAATGTTGAAAGTTGATTCCTTTACCAATTCTCCCAATTCAGGATCATTTAGAGCCATTTGAAGACGTTTTTTTGGGTCCGCAGGGACAGATTTTAACAAAACTGGTTGAGCAATTTTTGCATCATGAAGCTAGAAAAAACAAAGTATTTCTTTAAAAAATCAACATAATTACAAATAAACATGCACTAACATTTAATAATTCAGTAAACTCCTAATTGAATTCACACATTTAGCAATAAAGAGAAAAAGGTGACAATTGTTTATCTTTTCATATTAGATTTCTAACCAATATGAATATAATAAATACAACAACCAATCTGGCAATAAATAAAGGTGTACACAAAAACATGATATAGCCAATAATTCAAACTAATTATTTTTTTACTATTTATCAATTCATTATTTGATAATTTGCAAAACTTTTAAACTAGTCATTAGCAATTACAAACCCCATTTTAATCATGTTATGAATTAGATACAGATAACGTTTTTCATCTATTAATCCAGCAGTAAACTACCAACAAATGGAAATATGTACAAGTAAGTATATGTATGAAGTTTCAAACATAATGTATGATGTATAAAACATAAAATATATTAATATATACCTCTATATATTTTTAATACACTACCTCAAACAAACAAAATATTCAGATAAATTATTCAGATCAATATTTGGAATAAAGCAATATTTTTTGTCATATCATGCTCTTCAATATAATATTAATTGTTCGATATTTCTATATCTGAATAATTATTGCCTAAAGAAACACTCTTATTGTAATATCTTTAATACTTTCTTTTTACTTTACGACACAGCACGTTGTGTCAACAGAACAGGATTCTATCTTTTTCTTTCTCAATACAACCAAAACACAAACGCAATTCACCGCGCTCCCAAAAAAACAAGGGACTCTTTCTTCCCCGACCGTCACCTTCGAGGGTCAATCACCTTCTCCCTAAAAACAGTAACCCACCACCTAAGAAGCACTAAATAGTGCCAACATTCAATAATCTTCCGCCAACAGTAGCTAGACACTACACGTCGCCGTCAAGATTATGGTTAATTACAAATTAAGCATAAATCTAAAACAAAAAAAACCGACTATTTTGGCGGACCTCTCCCTAAAGCTACACTATTACATACACAACAGTACAATTATTGGCAAATAACAAATATGGATTACCATAATACACTATACTAGAAATATATAAGAAAATACAAAATCAGCACATTCACATAAAAAGCATTACCAAGAATTATCCAAAAATAATTACTAATGCTAAGCAATAATGAAAATACAGTTTACATCAAAGAAACACACACAGGAAAATTCAAAAAAATCTAAGTAACTAATAGTTTAGCAAAGTATTAAGAGATTCATGATACAAACAAAATGCCATCTTAACTTTTCCTCTCTATATTCAGATAGTAAATAAGCAAGCAAACTAACATTATTTCACTATGAATATCAAGCTTCACAAATACCATTATTGAATTAATTCTAAGAGTACACAGTTAAACCACACTTAAATAGTAAATAAATTCAATAATAGACGGTTTCCTAGCAAACTATGAGAATTTCACTTTTAAATGAATATTAAGGTTAACATATATGCATAAACAACGCACACAAAAATTAATAATAAGGATACATAATATGAATTATTAATGTCCAACGGATAACGATTAATTATTTTACCTCCAAGCAATGTCCTACATCAAAAGTGTTTGTTTGGAGTGACAAGTGTCTAGTTCCATTCGTGTTTTAACTGATGTTGCAAGGGAGGGGGTTCACATTTTCTCCTTCAGTCCCCGAAAGCATTCCCCACTCACGCTGGGTCAAGGACCTCCGGTTCTGGGTTCTGGTTTCACTCTTAAACTTTTCCGCTGCAGCTGTCCAGGGGGGGAGGTGGTGTCTCCCGCATTTGTTTGTTTTTCTCTCTTTCTTCGGTTTCACAATGCACGGGAGGGGCTTTTTCCTTCAAAACCAAAATCTCCATAAATGGTCTCCATTTAGAAACACTATTCCCAGGTTTTTGATAATCTATGTGGCTCTTTCGCAACTTACGTCTCCTCCTTTTTCCACATTTTAGCTTTCATCGTCTTTTGATCATTGCTTTCTAGCAATGCTTGTCCCATCTTCATAATACCAACTCGTTTGATAAAATCAAGCAGTTTCCAAGCAGGTTTATCTTGTTTACCTTTAAAACACCAATGATGGAGCACAAGTATAATGTTGCTTGAGGCTTTTAAATTCACTTTTTGTTGTAATTCTGCAACTGTCTTTCTCCTTAATTTCTTAAGTTTTCTCTTGAACAATTTTGACTTTTCTTCTTCAATTTCATCATCCTCTAAATCCAATGTCTCTTTGCTAAAAATCGCCGGATTAATATCATCTTTAACTTTATCTCTTATCACATTGACTGATGTTTCTTCTTTTCCTTCACACATCTCATTATCGGCAGGAATTAGCGGCACCTTAGATGAGTCTCTAAATAAACCCTTTCCTTTCCCAACAATGACAGGTTGAGCTACAGCATCTAGATTAACACTAAGCATTTGGGCTCTTTCACCTTTGAAAACAAGAACTTTCTCGATTGCTTGAGGTACCTCCATGTCTTCATCCGACTTTTGCTTTAAAAATTGTTTTTGCTCTTCCATTCTTTTACACCTCTCTTCTTGTAAGCACTTCTGTTTTTCTGCTTTCATTCTCATTTTGTGTTTTTCTTGAACCTGTTGCATCTGCTCTTGCACAAGCCATTTTTCTTTCTCCAATCTCGTCTCTTCTTCCCACACAAAGTTATTCTTTCTTTCATTTTCCTTTCTTCTTTGGGCCTTACGTCTTTCTTCCACTGCTTTGGCATCTTCCTGAGCCTTGAGTCTAGCTTCCTCCTGAGCCTCGAGTCTAGCTTCCTCCTGAGCCTCGAGTCTAGCTTCCTCCTCGGCCCTAAGTTGAGCTTCTTTCTCAATTCTCCACCTTGCTTCCAATATTTTAGCTTCTTTCTCAGCTTTAAGTCTGGCCTCCTCAGCTATGTGCCATGCTTCCTCCTCGGCTCTCAGTCTAGCCTCCTTCACTTCTTTATGCCTTGCTTCTCTTATTCTGGCTTCCTTTTCTGCTTTTCATCTTGCTGCTTCTATTCTCGCTAATTCCTGTATTTGCTCCAAGGGGCGCTCTTCCGCTTTCTTTTTAAACTCTTCTTCTTTCTTTCTATCCTCTTCTTTTTCCATTCTATCCTCTATCGTAGTTGCTAAGACATCTCTGACGAATTCTTCATCTTCTAAGTACTTAGCATTAATTTCTGTTTCAACTCCATAATTCCAAGGTCAGCATCAACGGTTTCTTTCATTTCGGCTAGAACCGTTACTAAATCTTTTTTTGTGGTGTTTTCAAACATTTTTTTCCCTCTTCTCTGGTTCTCGAAAGGGAGCGTGTTGTAATGTCTTTATTACTTTCTTTTTAGTTTACGACACAGCACGTCATGTCAACAGAACAGGATTCTATCTTTCTCTTTCTCAATACAACCAAAACACAAATGCAATTCACTGCGCTTCAAAAAAAACAAGGGACTCTCTCTTCCCCGACTGTCACCTTCGAGGGTCAATCACCTTCTCCCTAAAAACAGTAACCCACCGCCTAAGACGCACTAAATAGCGCCAACATTCCATAATCTTCTGCCAACAGTAGCCAGAGTAGCCACTTATGTTTCATGAGATTGTTGTTGTGTTCCTGCCATTGCCTGTGAGACAGGTTGGACTTCTTAACGATAGATGGCGACACCACCTATCTCCACTTCCACAATTTTGGCATGGAACTGAAGGGGAGGGAAATATTCTCCAGCCCCCTGCACTCGTGGTTACTGCTGCGACCGCCCACAAGACTTTAGGACCCACTGATTTAACGAGCACGTACTCCGTCTATACTCGGTGGTATTTAGTGGCATTGGGCATCGAACCAAGGCTTTCTAAATAAGAAGGCTTTGCCAGTCAGAGAGATAGCTCATGTCACATGTCCAAAGGAGGGAACGATATTTTGTTTTGGCGGGACCCACGATTACTACTAACGCTTCCATCTTGTATGGTGATAAAGTTAAATATCTGTTCCGAAGTGTGTTTTTTCAGGATAACTTTACTGTTTTTTCAGGAAGTTCAGAATAACTTTACCATTCAGGATTACTCCTTTATATACCATAAAGAAAGGTACGATATTTATATTATTGTGTAACTTTACTGTTGTGTTATTATTGAATTTGTTCTTTTCTTCGTGAGGACATGGTATCATAAATTGATGCTTATGTGCCAACATTCTTAATTATTTGTAAATTAATATATTTTGTTTTATATGAGAAGTTAGAGTTTAATGTTATATTTTTTTATTCTGTCAAATCTTAGTTATCTTAAAACTTTTTTCATAACTTAACCTAAAGCTGGACACATTTTATAAAAAATGCCTCGTTATTGTTGTGTACCAAATTGTACCTCTAATAAACCAGGGCAGCCCTACGTTTCAGTGTTTCGTTTCCCAAAAGATGAACAGTTGTTACAAACTTGGAAAAAGAAAATTCCAAGGGATTTTAAAAACACTAACAATAGTGTAGTGTGCATTAAACATTTCCCTGAATCTTTCATTGTAAGAAAAGATAAAATTACAGACAAGACTGGTACTGTTATTGAAATACCTAGAGTGTATCCAAAATTATCAGATAATGCATATCCTAGCATTTTCCCTGGTTGTCCATCCTATTTGAATGAAACAATTAAAGAACGCTCAGTGACAATTCAACGAAAGGAAAAAATGAAACAATTAGACGAACAACTGTTGACTAATTTTATTAAGAAAGACGAAATTACCAGTTTTGAATATTTAAAAGAAAATCTGTTAATGCGAGAAAATCCTATATCTGATTTCTTATCTAAAAATAATGTTCTAAAACATGATTGTGAAAGTTGCATAACATTTCTTTTTATTAATTGTGAAAATTGTCCTTCTATTTTAAAATCCCTGAAAATAAATACAGATCTCTCTATAGTTATATTTAAAAATAATCGTCAATTAAATATACCTTCTATTGGAAAAATTCTTAATAATCCTCCTAGATTAACATATTTCAGTGAATTGCTATATATTCTTCTTAATACAGTAAATGTCTTTGAGGAAATCTGTTCTATTAATTCTATTCCTGATCATGTTATGGCTATTCAATCTTGGGAGAAGTACATTGAAAATTGTAATGCTGAAAATTTTGAGGCGGCAAATTTTATTTTAGAGCAAATGAAATTATTAAATACAAATAAACATGGCCGTAAGTATAGCAGTAATTTAACGGTTTTTCTTTCTGCATGTACATTAAATCTACTGCATGCTATTCCTATGTAAGAGATAAAGGGAATATAATTCTTCCAAGTGTGTGACAGTTACAGAGAGTTGCATCTGGATTAAATGTTACTCCAGGTTTGTCAACTTTGGCAAATGAAAATTATCTACGAGGTAGATGTAAAGAACTCAAAGACCACGAGAAACACGTAATATTACAAATTGATGAAATTTTCATCAAATCAGCGATTACATATAAGTGTAATAAAATTGTAGGACTTACAGAGAAAGGAGATGCAGCTACTACAATTCAATGTTTTTTATACTCTTCTTTATTGAGTAAAAATAAAGAAATAGTATCATTGAACCCTGTAAAGAACATGAATGCTGAAGATTTGCATTCTATGACTTTAGAAGTTTTGTCACTAATGGAAAAGGTAGGTTTTTCAGTTGTTTGTATTATAAGTGATAATAACAGAGTAAATAGAAATTGTTTTTCTAAATTGTGTAATGGTACCATAAAGAGTGTTATTCAGAATCCAGCTAATAATACAAAAAAATTGCATCTTATTTTTGATTCAGTACATCTTATCAAATCTATACGAAATAATTGTTTGAATCAGAAAGATGCTGATTCTTCTTTAATGTATCCTGATCCTTCAGAATTTTCTCAAATCCGAAAAGCATCTTTTTCATCATTATTTAAAATTTATAACGAAGAAATGTTGTTAAATTAGCTCCTAAATTATGTTTAAAAGCTTTGAAACCAACAAATTTTGAAAAACAAAATGTTAAATTAGTTTTAAAAGTTTTTGAAGAAAGCAATGTGACTGCACTTAATATATTACAAGATAAATTAGGCTACCCAGAAATGTTTAGGGACACTGCAATATTCATCAAACATATTTTATATTTCTGGCAAATATAATGAATATTAAAAATCCAACTAAGGGTCAAAATCTTAGATTGAAAAACAGTGTTCCTTTTTCGTCAATAGATGATGATAGATTCACTTTTTTTTCAAAATTTGTTCAGTGGCTGGACTGCTGGAAAAATTTAAAACAAAATAAACAAGAAGGTTGTTTCAGCAAGGAAACATTTTTTGCTTTGAGACATACAGTAAATACCATTCCAGAACTAATAAAGTATCTTTTGATGGAGCAGAATTTCAAATATGTTTTAACTGGAAAGTTCCAAACTGATAATTTAGAAGCTAGATTTGGGCAATACAGACAAACGTCTGGATCAAATTATCATGTTACTGTGCAAGAAATTTTGCAAGCTGAAAAGAAGTTGCGCATTAAAAGTGTGTTAACTTTGCACTCGGATAAATATGGTACTATTTCACTAAAAAATTTAATTTCTAATCATTCAGGTCAGATATTTAATGTTAAAGTAGATATTAAGGATTTCAAAGAAATATTAAACACTACAAATAAATCATGATATTTCAATAGAGGAGTATCAAGTTTTAATGTTCATAGCGGGTTATTGCGTGCACAATATAAAATTCGAATGCTCCGATTGCAAATATACATTTGTTTTAGACAAACAGATTAATTTCGACTCAGAAACTGTTGAAGAGACAAAATATTTGAGACTTCTGGATAGAGGAGGTTTAAAAAGGCCCACAGATATTGTTATGAAAGTCATTTCAACGCAATATTTCATTTTTAATTTGCTAATATCGAAAACATTTGAATCAAAGTTTCTTAAAGTTGATTGCCAGTTATCTTGCTTTACAAGCATAACATAAGCATATCTGGAATTACACGAGTTGTGGAATGTCTTGCATTCGTTTCATTCACCTTGTGTGAATTGTAACATACCTGCATTTTCATATTTTAAAAAAATATTCATTACATTCGGGAATATATGTTTAAATAATTATTCAAAAAAGCGCAGTGAAGAAATTTTAACTGTCAAGGATAACCGAAAAATAAAGAAATTTAAGGCCAATTAAATTATTTTATATTTTTCTGCTTTATTTAAATCTTCAATTATCGATTCGAATATTATTCATTGTGCATGCATATCCTAGTAATTAATTTTTTTTATACTTTATACATTTTATGAACATGTTTAATTGTTTACATTATTTGAAGAAAAATTCCATTTATTTACGTTATTTGTTTAAATTATTTTCATAAAGATTTTAGCATTCAAAGTATGTAAAATGTTATTTTTTTTAATTTCAAAACTTTTGTTTGATTTTTAGTTGTTTTTACCGTAGCATATATTTAATTTTAATGCATAAAAATAATGTAATTAATAGTTTAAATAATATCATCACAATTGCAAAAGATTCCAAATTTGAACCTTATCAGTATGTTGCCTCATTAATGATATATTCCATGAAAAGGTTTTTTTTCCCAAGATTATTTATAGGTAAGTGTATTTACTAGTGTATATATATATTTTTAGTGTATAATCTAAAATCTATATTTGCTATATAATTACTATGATGTCTTAAACTGTTTGCGTCATTTCTATATTTGTATATATTTTTGCATACAGTTTTTTTATATAATAATATGCCTCTAATGCTTTACTTTTCATATTTTCTTTGCAAGTAAATGTTTCTTTTTTATATTTTAATTCATTGAAATTATTTTATATTTTTGAATATTGAATGAATGAATTATTTTAATTAATATATATTTTTAACATATAATCCAGAATCTCTATTTTTGCTTTATACTTACTGTGGTGTCTAAAACTGTTTGTCATTTCTATATTTGTATATATTTTTGCATGCATTTTTTCATAATATGCCTCTAATGGTTTTTTACTTTTCATATTTTCTTTACAAGTAAATGTTTCTTTTTATGTTTTATTTGATTGAAATTATTTTCTTTGCAAGTAAAGTTTTTTTTATTTTATCTGGTAGAAATTATTTTACATTGAGTCAGTTTTTTTTCCTTAGATTTTTCTTCTACTGTTATGAGCCTTTCACGAGTGATATTTGTCCCTTTTCCGGGAAAATATTAGACATCATTCTAGCGTTTTAATACATAACTTTCATCGGAAAATATTCCAAGTGAGAACTAAAAAAATCAATAAAATGTGGAAATATTAGTCTATGACCTGAAAAGAAATAAATGTCCTGAGCTTCATATTCCTCACAAAGCGAGTGCGCTTAGAAAAGTCTTCCCTCCTTTCGTGACGTCATATAATGGCTGTCACAGCCTAATGTCTTCAAGATATCCTTGATCGAACCCAGGCCCTCCGGTCTGGAGTCCGATGCTCTAACCACTAGGCTACCCACGGCCATGAGATTATTTGAGGTAAATATCTGACAAACAAAAAAAAAAGTTTGATTTTACCTTCATTAGTTCTTTTGCATCCTTTTCTCCAGGAAAACATTTAATTAAAAATATGCATGCTTTTATGCAATTCATAAACTTTTAAACTATTTCTGTGACAAAAATAAAAAAAGTTCCCACATCCAAATGTTGATGGTCTTTTTCACCTTTTTAAAAAAGATATGTTTGCAAAAATGTTCATAAATTTCATTAAAAAAATTATCTTTTTTAATAGGAATTTCTTAATTTGCACTTTTTTATCTCATTAAAAATAGTAAAAATTTTCTTCAAGATTATCATCAGCAAATTCTAATAAGTGGATTTCTATTGATAAGTCGGACATATCATTAGGATCTTTAAATAAAGTTTCCTTGAACTTGTTTCATTTGCATGTATATCAAATTCAACATAATTACCTAACACTTCTTTTGCTTTTATCATAACTGCAATAAAATGTCCTATCAACACAACATACACAGTCAAGACAATATGAACTGGATTTTACATAAAAGAGAGTAGTAAAATACTCTGAAAAGTCTATTTTCATCCTCCTCCATTTCTCAGAATTTTTCATTAAAATCTCTTTCAATGAACAAAATAAATTATCCATTTTGAAAACACATAAATAATTGTATAAATATATGATGATTTTAAATTAAAGAATGTAAAAACCCATTTGCTCAAAATTATGTAAAAAAAAAAAAATGCAAAGCAATGACATTCTGCTAAGGTTTTAAACTTATTGTTTCTATTATCTTTGTCATATGATACCTATTTGTTAAACAAAATGCAATATTGTATAAATTTTAAACACTAATTTCACATTACAATAATGCAATACATTTATATTCCAGTTTTTGTTAGAAAACAAAAGTAACAATCACTGAAAAAGCTGAATCTTGCAGGATTAAATAATGTTTTCATTTAACAAGAAATTTACAATATTACTGATAATCAATAGTTTGTTTTGGCATACTGGTTGGTGTTTTATGTCACAAAGCCCATTGTGTACCATACAAGACATATCTAAAAGTCTAAAATAATTGGCTAAAAGAGCATAGTCAAAATCTATAGATAAAATAAGTCAAAACGCAAGCATCATCCAAGATGTGGAAAATCAATGTTATGCACATATTTAAAAATCTATAACAGTTTTAGCATATTTAAAAATATTAATTATAGAACATTAAAACTTACTACTATTAAAAACCTTTAACACATATTTAAACATTAATAATTAGTAAATATATCTGGATGATTATAGTATTTTATAGATAAAAGTATGTTCATCAACATCTTTGCACATATCACATATACATAAAGTAACAATTGTTACTAATTGTTTCCATTATATTGAAAACTAGAATGTTAAGGAAAGATTCTAAAAAGTAATTTTTTGCTTATTACTAAAATAATGGTTTAAGATATTTAATAAATCCCACACAAATAAAATCAAGTTATTATGGAAGAAATTTATTTTATATGAAAGGAATTCTCATCAAGTGAAACATTTTGTATAAAACAAATAATGACCAATGTATTTTGATGCACATTAATAAACCATTATAATCCATATCAAATTTACTAGATATTTATAAGGTCTTTATAAATATCAGGAAAAATAAAAAAGTACAGAAATAAAATCTAAATATTATATTAGAGCTATTTTCATACCTCATCACTCAGATCCATGTGTAACATAACTGGACTCTTTCCAAAAAATCTTTCATTAGTTCGATGTGCAGTAAGATCATACTGATTACTCAGATCACCAACCTAAATTTTATAAAAAGATCAAACTAAGTATTAATTTCATTTTAGAGTTAAGTTGTATGATAATACTAAATATGTATTTCAAATAACAGCACTCATAAACAAACAAAAACTATGTAAAAAATATTTAAATGTGATAAATGTATCATACAAGAAGTAAAGTAAGCAAAGCAGCTTAGTAAAAAAATGGTTCTTTTGAAATAATCATGAAATATTTTCAGTGAATATATTTTTTCATACTTAACATCAATTTATGACACACAAATTACAATGGAAAATGTTTAGCATATTACTCAAGAGCTATTAATGCAAATAAAATAAAATCAAGTGAAATTAGATTTTTAATAAAAAAAAATATTTACATTTTTCTTTTAAAAAAGCTGAGTTACTTGTACTTTTTTTTAAAATGGTCTAACTAATATACATTTAAATAGCAATTAAAATATATACCTGAAATTGCTTTTAAAATTGAATTTTAAACACTATTGCAATAGATAAGCATATATTTGGTATAATCTTACTCATATAATACAAGATATGTATGTAATATAAAATTTAATATTTTTGCAATTTATTGCATTGAATGAAATATTTGGAATGAATAAGAGTTCCTAAGTGATAAAGATCTTAAACTTCAAAAGGAAAAACTTCTATTTTAAACTGCCAAAATAAAATCGCCTTTTAGAAGTAAAATAAATAATTAACCTGCTAATAAAATTATCAATTATGGAAGTACAGATAAAATAGAAGTATCACCTACATCAAAATTACAGAAAAATGTAACAAAAAATAGTTTTGATGACATTTTCATTTACTTTAATGATGTAAAAAAATTCTATAAGAAATATATTTGCCAAAAATTATGAACAAATAAAAATAGACATTAAAATGAGCTGTTACAAAATATGAGTAAGTCGTGAAAAGTTTTTAAAATAAATCATTTTTACTCTAACATCCTTTTCATGTTCCCTTCCACCCCAAGAGAGAAAAGAACTGGTACTGTTACTTGGAAATATGTTTTAATGCAATGTATTATAATGAATTGTCTATCTGCAAGAAAGCCCATTCACTAATTGGTCCAGAAAAGAACTTCATTGTGTAAAATTAATATTTTTATCCTAAATTAAACTTAAAAAGATTATATTACCAGACCCCAAACCCCTCCTGATTGGAAAATTATTTAAGAAATTTGTATATACTTCTCATAAAGTACTTAAGTATTGCTAGCAAGACACATTTCTTGAATATGCAGGAGAAACTGAGAAGTCATGTAGAATATTGGGGGGGGGGGGAGTTTTGTAACAAGTTTTGAGTCAGGAAATATTCAAGTATTTAAGGCCAGGTTAGAATATTCTGCTATCCAGAGTATGTTTCTAACTTATCAACATGTTAGCCGAAGAAAATGAATGTTATTTTTAGGCTTTACTTGAAAGAATTTTTTAGAGCAACATATGTATGACAAATCAAGACAAGAAAGAATCCTCATTTAATACTGAATGATAAAATTTTAGATACCAACTTCACAAAAAAAAATTTAAAAATCATCAATTTTTTAATTTTTTTTCTAAACTTAAATTTTAAAATTTTTCATTTTTAAAATAAATTATTTTAAATAATATACATAAAAAATAGATAAATTCGATCTCATTGGATCCTCAGAATATCTTCAATTAATTAATGCTGCTGTTTGTGTGAACACCAGAGTTTCAGGATCCTTACTGACTAAAAAATGAACATATCTCTCATCAGAGAGACAATCATATGCCTTTTAACTTTTTCTCTCACACACAACAGAAAATTGATCAACAGAAAACATTGTACAGATGGGTGTGTCACATATGCATCCACCCCCAATGTCACCAGCAGTTGGGTGTTGCACTGGTGAATCATATTTTGTACTTGTTTTACAGGACTGATCGTCCCCACAGAAAAGTGCATTGAACAGCCTACAACCTGATAAGGAGGTTTGAGACTGGTGTCCGTTTCAAAAGGGTCACAATCCTAAACTTGAAATTTATATTGAAAATAAACTTACATTTTCAAGTAGAAACTTGGTTCCCTCCAAAGGTAAATCTACTTTGGTATCAAATCCATGTAACTCAAGAACCACAAGAGCTTCAGGTCTTTTCCAAGGAGAGACTTCCGCCAAACTATGCCATTCAATATTCTACAATAATTAAGAAATTAATCAATAAATAATGAACAACAAATGTTATTCTCAGTAATAGTTTACATTTCATTATTATTGCTTTTAAAATCAACACTTTTTTACATTTCCAGATTTTTATATTAATTTCAGGAAAAATAAAATTCCATGAAGAATAAAATGTACAAATATGACTTGTACTGAATATTATATTCAATAAAATTTGAATATGAAAATGAAAAACTGAATCAGCAAAAATAAATATGAATGACTTACAAAAGAAAGAGAAAAAACAACAAAAATATTGCTATAATAATATATCTTAAAATACTTAAGTATATAATTTCATCAATAATTTTTTTAAAAAATAGTATTGAAAAAGAATAGAGTATTAGAAAATTTCATTTTCTAGTTTTAATTAACTCTTTTAACTATTATAAAAGTCTTCCCTTGGGAAAAGGTTGGAGTTAATCCACCACCACAAACAAACAGATCTTTAATTTTTAGAATAAAGAACATGTGTTGGTACTTTTGTATACCTGTTTTTTAAAAAATACACTCTCCCTCCCACACAAAAAAAGTAGATTGCTTTTTTCAATCCTATTCTATCAAATTCAATCCTATTTTGGTGCATTACTACATTGAACTCACCATAATGGGGTTGAGAACATGGATTTCAAAACTGTAGCTAAATAAACAGGAAACAATATGGTATCATGTACAAAAAAGAAAAATCAATTTTAAAACAAGGAACATTTTGGAAAAATAATTCTCTAAGAAATACTTAAAAGAGGTTAAGTTTGAATGAGACACTTGCAGCATTTTGAAAAAGGCATTCTTTTCTACTGGAGGGTACAATGTGATGATCACATGGAGGAACTCTCAGAACTCTGGCATTCACTGAATGATTCCTCCAGTGATGCATCACATATTGAACAAAATAACACTAAATTGCCCTTCTGTGTTGGAAATATAATTTTTTTAAGAAACGCTTGACTAATGACCAGATTCCTTCCATGCCATTTGTGTAAGCACCAGTTTCAATGTCCTTGTTGACTTTTAATAGATCATATCCCTCATCAGATAAGCAGTCATATGCCTTCCAAAAATACAAAATTATTATGGACCTCAGCAACAATTACTTCTTGTTTACATTCGAAAGTACTTCTTTGATATATCTTTTAACCACTTAAAGAACATTTGTTTGATCCCTCCTAACACATAATTGCCATTAACAAGCTTTCCTCAACAAGGAGGAGATTGGGATTCTCCCTCCAACACCACAGATTTTTAATTTTTAGCATAAAGGACATATATCAGCAATTTTGTTTAACTGTTTTTGAAATATACTACCTCCCCCCTCCCCCCCAAAATAGGGTACTTATACAACTGCTTATATTTACAATACAATTCTATTTTGGTGCAGTATATGGTTGAAATCCTACCATTATGAGGCCTAGAACATGGATTTCAAAAATTGTATCCGAATAAACTCGAAACATGGCATCATGTATGAAGAAAAACAATCAGTTAATGAAACAAATACAAATGAGGGAGAAAATAGATACTCACACTTCTAATTGTGTACCCAAACATAGAAGAAAAGATATCTCCTAAATAACTTGATCGCACAGACTCTTCAGAAAGAAATTTTATCGATTCAGGAGCATAGATTACTACTACTTCTTCTACAGCTCCAGAAAAATAGAACAAACCTTAAAATAAACAAAATACAAGTAGTGAAAATTTACAAGGAATAAAATAATATAATCTGATCATATTTTCATACCTTTAAGGATTTGAGTCATAATTTGGCTACATGTACTAAAAATTTCTTCAGTTTAAAAAGATCACAAACAAAAATTACAAAAATTTTTATTTCTCAGTTATATGTTATGCAAGTTTGAAAAAAAAATATTAAAAATTTATATATTAAAATTACAAATACTCACTACATACAATTTGATAAATAAATACAAAACTGTGATTATAGAATACAACAATAAACTTTCATCAAAAAAGATTATACCCAACAAGTAAAATCATGAGCCTAAAAACCAAAGAGCATTGCAGAGATAAGCATGGAAAGTAAAAAGCAAACATTTTCATTAAAAACAGTAAAAATTGTACATCATATACATTGCATAAAATGTTAACAGACTAATCAATAAATTAATAAACAAAAATATAAAAACAAGTACATAAAATTACTTTGATCTCAGAATATAAAATAATAATTTAAAAGTTTGCAATTGAAAATCTTTCCCTTCCACAATAATTAGATTTCTAAATGCATTGATCCACTTTTCAAAACTTTCGATGTTATCAATATTTTTATAGTTAAAATAAAAAAAAGTTCGAATTAATATATCAATAATTGCATTATGTCCGAATACAGTATTATCACTGATATTACTTGGTCAAAAACGATCAAAATTTATATATATTCTAGAGAGATCAAAAATTACTCTAAATTATTTAATTTTTTGGAAAAAATTCTTCATATTTTTTAATTTTAAAAAATCTAAGCGTTTA
Organism: Trichonephila clavata; assembly: GCA_019973975.1. Taxonomy (NCBI): domain Eukaryota; kingdom Metazoa; phylum Arthropoda; class Arachnida; order Araneae; family Nephilidae; genus Trichonephila; species Trichonephila clavata. Next base: position 57,929 of record BMAO01001358.1, on the reverse strand, counting down.
TTCAATATTATTTGTTTTGAAGGACAACTAAGAGCATCGAAATATTTATAATTAGGAAATACAGAAAAGGAATTTCAAGATTTTTATAATACAAATTTTCCAGAGATCATATAAAAAAAAATTGTACACTTACTAATTAATAAAACTAAAAATTGAGAAAAACTTCGAAATACCGAAAACGCCATGTTTACAATCCGTTCTCGTGACTTGAGAGGGAATGTTGCCAATTTATACTTCAGTTTATTCAGTTTTGGAATTATAAACGAGTTACGGATACAGAAAAATCTTTAATCGGGCTCCATTTATCCAACAGGCTTATCACGTGGTCACACTGCAGTAATGTTAAATTTCGACTGTGTATTTGGTTCTTTTGCAAAAAATTAAGAATTATTTCAGTCTACTCTACATTTCATGCTATATATGATTATAAAAATAATAATTTTTTCATTGAAAGGAAATTCAACTAATGATATATGCTCAGTTTCTTCAAAAAGATCCATACTTCTGCCCATGTTACATGGGATGAGCATTAGAGATGAGTGTTGTGTGGTTTTCATTATTTTGCCCCATAAAAAAGTCAAAAATATAATTATTCTTTTTGAAGTTCTTGCCTTAAAAAATGTGTTAAACACTTCAGTTCAAAAATTTAGTTTACATTAAAATGTGTACTATAGTTTAGAATATTTTTAACGTTGTTAAAAAGATTAAAATATTATGAGATTTCAACATTCTGCAGTTTACTATATACACTCAAAAAAGATTTTTGCTTAAAATAATTATTTTTTTCTATCGAAAGTTTCTGAATTAATATTCTCAACTTTATTTCCTAGTTGGTATTTTTTAAGTTATGAAATCGTTTTATTTATGGTGATGGTATTTTTTAGAATTAGTCAAATTTTTGCGAATAATATTAAATATAATTTAAATTTTCTATATTTCTGACTCTTTTCTTTTTATTTATTTTACTTAACAAAGACTATTTACTTTAAATGGATAATGGTATGATTTTTTAAAACAAAAGTTCGTATTTGATCCGTTCAGGTATCCAAATAAACTATAAAAAAATTTTTAAAAAGGAAAACTCCTTTTAATAGAAATTTTAGTTCAGGTAGGAAGTTTATTAATTTTTTTCCTTTATTTAATTTGGGGCTTTTTAGAAGAAAGATTGCAATATTTTTTTCCCCTTGGGGAATCGATTACACGTGTAATGTTAATTTTTACAAACGACTTTCGATTTTTCAGAGAGATTTTTTATTAAGATTTTTATCATTTTCTCTAGGCTCTTCTGAAATATATATTTATTATTTCCGAAAATTATTTTATGCATTGTATTTACATTATGTTGGTTTTAAGTTAATAATATTCGGACCAATGCCATTTCATTGGAAATGTAATTTTTGCAAATTATTTTATGAAGAGGACGGAATCTATAATGGTATCCTAAATGTTCAAATTTCCACACCATGACACATTCAAAGTAGGAAAATTTTAAATTTAGTCGATCGAAATGTTATAATGTCTTGCATTCTAGTTCTTTAGATTTTTTTACACAAATAATGAATGTAATTCTTGCTACTGTTTTCAAATTATTATTATCTTCTCATTTTAAATCAGAAGAATATTTCTAAAAACTTTTAGAGCTTTTTTTGCCCCTGTAAAATAATTTGTAGAATACAAATTACTTTTCTAAATGTTTGCTCGTTTTATTACTGTAATCAATAAAATTTACCATTTTAAAACTAGCAAAAAGTACATTTAAAATTATTTCCTTCAATTTTTTAGCTAATAAATTACAAGAAATTCAGATTTAACTTTATTTTTTGTGTATTGCTTGTTTCAAAAAGTTGATTAAAAGTTAAAACCTGCCATGATTTCTAGATGTTAACTTAAAATTTATTTTACTAATATAGTGTCTGGCTACTGTTGGTGGAAGATTATGCAATGTTGGAACTATTTTGGAAGTGTGTTACTGTTTTTAGGGAGAAGGTGATTGACCATCGAATGGAACGGACGAGAAAGAAGGGATCTCCTTCGTTTGGGGACTGGACTGGAATTGATACCAAGAAAAGAGAGTTTCTTAGGTTTTGCGCGGATGATTGTGCTTGTGCTTTGCTGTATTTAGAAAGATAGAATTCTGTTCTGTTGACATGACGTGCTGTATCGTGAAGTAAAAAGACATTAGATTAAGAAAGTAATAAAGTCATTACAACTAATTTCAAGGAATTTATTTATTAATTACTAGCCGTTGCCCTCCAGCTTCGTTGGGTATTTGATGATGTTATACGAATATATACTGTTTATATATATACAGTCGACTCTCGATAATTCGAAGTTGGAGGGACCAATGAAAAGCTTCGAATTACTAATATTTCGAATTATCAAGAGAGTAGAAAAAAATTACCAAAATACACGAAGAGAAATCTTTTTCTAACACATTTAAATTTGAAACTATGTAATAAAACAACAATTATACATATGCATAAAATTATTTTAAAATATTTTTAAAAAGTACAAATTGTACAGTATAAATATTTTACAGAAGTTAAAAGTCCTGTATTAATACATTCATACATGTCATTCAATACATTCATACACAATCCTATGCGCATCTCTTCATCACAATAGCGGGCCACTCTTTCTGAACACATATATAGCAAGGTCACGTGTTAAAGGAAAGAAATGGACGGCTAACAACAGATGCGTTTGGTGTATTGTCCACTTAAAGAAGGAAAGTAATAAGTGTATTTCGACTGATGAACCGGAAAACACTAAGTAGGGTAGCAGACAGATGGTTATTAAAGGACTACGTTACAGGGGAGACACGCAGAGACAATACCACACAAAACTTGTTAGCTCCAACATGTTTGCTACAGGACTGGACATGATAAAGAGTGTTCCGATTGTCGGGAGTATTATAAGATAACTTCGAATTATTGCATGTTACAGTGTGGCCAGCCACAGATTTTACTTCGAATTATTGAGTGTATCCAAACGTATTGTTTTAGTTCGAAATATCAAGAGTTTTTCTAGGGACTGAGCATATACTTCGAATTATCGAAAGGTTCGTATTATCGAAGGTTTAAATTATCGAGAGTCGCGACTGTATATAAATTATAGATATCTTAGCACATTAAACAGTTATTTGTGTATTTCAGTGTTTCGGTCCTTTCCAATAAGAATAAATGTAAAAGCTCGTGTGTGCTTTAATTGATTATAAGGAACATTTTATCTCAAATTTTAGGTAAAATTTATATTTCAAAACAGATAGTGAAGAATGTTTGCATTAAATTTCATTGAAATATATTCAATACATTGTTTTTCTACTGAGATCAAACACAGTTACAATTTATACCACAATTTTAAAAATATTATATTCTTTTTTTCGTAACTCAATTGAAATATTTTGAATGAATTGCATTTATATTAAGCTTATTTTTGCCAGACAACTAATATTTAGGCAAAAGAAATCAAGTAAATTTCGTTTGAAATTGTATCCTTTGCCCTAAACTTAAAAAAAAAAAAAAGATGTTGAAAGAGAAATAGATACGTGTATAAAATTTTACCATAAATTTAAAAGGTTTTTGTTCATTGCGTTAGTAAATAAAATTTTTTTTTTTAGTTCTACTTTATTTTAAAATCAAAATTTAGTTCAGGATTGGACAAAAGTTGGTTTAACCTGCAATGTATATATTCATGAACATGCCTTCTCTCATATTCATTCTCTTTATCTCTGTACAGCTATTAACGAGATAATAAACCTTAAACGATACTATTCTCTTCTACACAAATATTCGAATGCGATGAAAAAGCTGTAATAATAGTTATCTTACAAAAAAAACTTATTGTGTGTTTGTGCTTTTTCTTAATTTTCATTATGTACCTCGATCTCAAGGCAAACGATTCTCTCAATAGGAAAGGTGGTTGCCTCATACAACGTGCACGTGTCCATCTGGATTTTGCACTGTTTCAAACTTTATAAACGCGTGTATCGCTTTCTAAAGTAGTTGTTTTTCTTTCCTACACATGGTAACAATAGACCTTATGATAAAGATTCATTTTTAGGAGTGACATGGCGTCAGTATGAGGTGGGTTTATTCATATGCGCTGGATTCGAACCCGAGATCTATGGATTCGTAAGCCCGTAACATATCACTAAGCAAAAGTAATCACTCCTGCCTGGAAGCTGTTACTGGCTTATTTTAGATACCACCACAGTACTCCCCCATTAGTGAGTCGGTGGATAGGCAAACGAACGAGATATTTTGTTGTTATTGCGAGCTTGGGGGCTGTTTCTATTGCGTCAAGTGAGTCTGACACTTTTTGCTGCGTCGAGTGGGTTCGACGACTTTGCTTGCTCTTCTTGCGGGTAGATGGCGCCATGACACATCAGAAGGTTTTCGCGTTTTTCTTTTCAACCAAAGTCACAAATGTGCTGGATTCGAACCCACGAAGTATGGATTCGTAAGCCCGTAACATACCACTAGACGAAAGTGATCACCCCTGTCCGGGGGCTGTTACTGGCTTATTTTAGATACCACCACACATATCACCTTGTTTTAAAATACATCATACTCTAATAAATTTTTATAAACCAAAACAATTTGCTTATATATAAATTCTTAAAAATACATTTTAGTAGTACTAATTAGTTTGATTAATTATTTGATATATATTATTATTTATTACTTACTTTTTGATTAGGGTTAAATAGTAACAACTATACTGAACTCAGGTTCCTGTGGGGGGGGGGGACTCATCCTCCAACACATGATTTTTACAAAAAAAAACACGCCTTGGAGGACGTGAAAAAAGCCTAATGCTAAGGGAATGTCCAAACGACGAAACCCCAACGGTGCGTTTGGGTTAAAAACAGATGTTTACTGTTTAAGAATTTTTTATATGAATTGCTTTTCATTCTCAATACTTTTTTAGTGTTCTTTTAAGTATCGTTTCTGTGTTCTGGTTTCTAGTGCCTTTATTTCGTCACAATAAGTGTGTGTGTGTTTTGACTGATTCTCAGTGGCGGATTAAGCGGGTGTCGGACCTGGCGGCCGCCAGGGGCCCCCAGCGCTGGTAGGGGTCCCAAGCTTGATGAGTGCAAAGGCCAGCGACAAACTAACCACGCCTCCTTGGAACAAGAAATGAAAATAAAACAAAGATATAATGAAAACCCCACTAGAAATTTATCGAGATGCAAAAAAAATCCTAATGTAAAAAAACTTTTGAAAATATTTTTAACAATACCGATATCAAATGCATCAGGTGAATGGTCTTTTTTAATTTTAAAACGTGTTAAAAATAATTTAAGAAGTACTATGGGAGAAAAGAGAAATTGAATAACATGGCCATAATATATATAGAGAATAAAATGTTTTGGACAAAATAGATATGGTGAAAATAATTGATGAATTTGCCAAAGAGAAATCAAACTGTATAGAAAAACTGTAAGCTCTTAAGCAAGATTTTTAATTTTTTTTATGTACAGTTCAGATTTTTCCTTTAGCCGATGAGTTTTATTATAGTAATACACTTTATTTTGAGAATTTAAAGTTAGGAACTCTCTCTTATCACTATTTTAGTTTTTCGACTCTTAAGCCCATTGGGCCTCGAACGTTTTACCGCCAGGGGCCTCCAATTACCTTAATCCGCCACTGCTGATTGTTCATAATTTTCCAACTGTGTTCAGTACTATTTTAAAAAATTTTGCTGTTCATATTCTGCTGAGTTTTTGTAAATGGAATTTTTTCCCCTGTAGTGTACCTTTTCTTTAAATTTATAAATAAATAATAGATGTAGAAAACTACCTAAAACAGATTGCTGAAACCACTTAACTTAGGGATAAGCTAAATAAGAAATTACATTAACATTAATTAAAATCGAAAAATTACCTACATTAATTGCACGAAGACATAAACGGAAAAATAAGTTTATCAAACATAAAACAAAAAGTTAATAAATAACGTAAGATAAGACTGCTATTTGTGAAATCACCGGAACGAAATTCATTGTAAAAGATTGGAAAGGAAAGATGGATTTATTACAATTAAGCAAAAAACAATCCAGTAGCAAAATTTAACTGAAGTTGTGCGTTCAAGAAATAAAACCTTATTCTGTTAGTAATAAATATTTAAAAAACATATGTGTTTAATGTACAAATTAAGTGGGGAATATTTTCGAAAAAAACTTGTACCATAGCTATAATTCAAACAAGGTAATTGTTTAATTAATTGAAGGCCAGTTTACTTTGTATAATACAACTGATTTTAATATGAGTATCACAAATGGGACAGTTATATTAAAGTTACACTATGAAGCAACAAGATGGCTATTGACGATAGATCTCGCAATTTCGAGCCTCGGACAATTGACAAGGACGACACCATAGCTGGTACTCTCCTCTCCTTACTTCCACACCCCACCAACGGGAGGACTTTTGAGCCTAGAAATATTTAACCCGGGGCAGGGGACAGGCACGCACTCGATACTAACGTTAATGGTAGGGACCTGAGTCACTCCAATATTTTTTTTAATAATTATATTTATTGTACACGATAAAAATCATAATTCCACTGAATAATGTAACTAAAAGCAAGTATACTTACCTACTTTTAATTTACTTTTCAATTTTTCTTTGTTAATTCGAGAAAAAATCCAACAAAAATGAGCTAAAATGTTTCAAATGTGCGTGACCTTAATGAAGGACACACATCACAGACACTTTTTGCTAAGATTAAAGGAATGATATTTGTAGGCAAAACTGTCATATTTTGTTGAAGTTATTGTAGTTTTATTGTCCTTGATGATCGACAAATAGCATGTAGAACTTTTTCTCGCTTGTGTCTTTTTTAAACAGGACGCAGTATGTCTTCAGTACACTAGTGGCTTCATATCCTTCTTGATAGGTTTTTTAGGTAACCATTAAACTGCAGGTCTAATAGTTAAAAAACATAAATATTTATCTATAACGGCACTTAACCCTTTGTAAACACTTTGGGGGTCAATTTTGGCAGAACCCTTTATTAGCGAATCTATGCATTATGAAAGAAACATGTCTACCAAATTTCTAGTCTGAAGGTCTAATAGTTCAAAAACGGGAATATTTATCTCCAATGCCCCATTAACCAATCGCAACCCGTCTCGGGGGGGGGGGGTCTATTCTCGAAAAAAGATTAGTGGTAGCGGATCACTACTTTACGAAAGAAACATGTCTGACAAATTTCTAGTCTGTAGTTTTTTTTAGTTCAAATACGGGAATATTTTTCTATAACGGCCCTTTTCCCATCGCAACCACCCTATATTGTCGATTTTCGCAATGCCATTTATGAGCGGATTTTTACTCTATGAAAGGAACATGCCTGCCTATTTTCAAGTCCGTAGATCTAATAGCGTAAAAACGGGAATATATTTATTTATAACTCCCCTTAAGTACTTGCAACGCCGCTTGGGGGTCGATTTTGTCACAAACACTTTTGTAATGGATCTATAATCCTACTAAATTTCGAGTCTGTAGGTCTAATAGTTTAAGCGGAAATATTTATCCTCAAAGCCAACTAAGCCCTCTTACCACCCCTTGGGGGTTTGATCTTCGCAAAACCCGTTATAAGAGGAACTCAATTCCATAAAAGGAATTGGCCTATCAAATTTCAAATTTGTAGATCTAATATTTCAAAAACGGGAATATTTATCTTTAACACCCCTTAATCTCCTGCAACGCCTATTTGTAATGGATCTCTAATTTATAAAAGGAATCTGCTTACCAAATTTCAAGACTCTCCGTCTAATAGTTTAAAAATGGAAATAATTATCTATAACACTCCTTAACTTCCAGCAACGCTACTTGAGAATCGAATCTATCGGAACGTAATTTTACAAACTCAGAAACCTTTGCGGGTATGTACCCAACCATTCCCTAAAGTTTCATCGCAATCGGATGAACGGCTTAGGAAGACATAAGAGACATACAAACGAACATTCACATTTTTATTTAAAACTAGCTGGTATACCCGTTCTTCGCACGAGAGAATAGAAAAATTTAAAAAATGGAGGATAAAGGAAAAAGAAAGTTTTATGTGTGTTAAATTGAAGTGAATTTCAGTTTTAACAACAACAAAAAAAAAAAAAATGACTTTTTAGGACATCTCTGCTCAACAAAAAAATCATATTAATATCTAATAGTTGAAAAAAGGCATTTTTTAAAATCTATACATTGCCCCGGTAACACCTATATAGCTCGACTTTTGAAAACCTCTTTTTTTATCTAATATCTGCTCAGCAAAATATAATTTTTTTTTTCTAAATTTTTAGTTTATCGGGTTTAAGTTATTCATAAAAGGGAATTTTTTTAAAAATAATGTGCCCTAGCAACTAACCATTCTTGGATGTCAAATTTCGCAAAACCCTTTCTTAGCGTATCTCTACTCCTTGAAAAAACATGCCGGCGTTTAGATTCTAGGTTTAATAGTTCGAAAACGGAATTCTCTTTTATCTATAACAGGGGTGGCCAACGCGGGAGTCGTAACTGTGGCACGCGAAGACTTATAGAAAAATTACAAAAATTTTATGAAAATGTTACAGAATTAATTCAATTACAATACAAAATTATCATGAAGAGAATATGTAAAAAACAGAAATTTCTTCAGTATAGGAGCCAAAAATGAGATTATGCTCCAAAACTTAACAATTTCATAGCATTTTAAAGTTCTGAGAAAAGTGTTGAGTAACGTGAGACTAAAAAAACAAAAAAATTCCCTCTCTTTGGATGGTCAAATCTGCCCGAAAAGTTACCCTCTCTCAGAGGCGGCTAAGTTTTAACATTTCGAATTTCAGCTTTCCTTTGCAATGCTGAAGTTTAGTGTTTATAGCTATCGGCTCTCTCTCTGTCAGCGCTGTTCAACACTTTCAGAAAAACCTCTTTTTCCGAAAGTGCTGGATATTTACGATTTCTGTAATGTCAAGAAGTAATTCTGCAATATATTAGGAGAGCAGTTGTTGATACGGTTGAAATAATGCTATGTGCACAAAATAGCCGCTTTATAAAGCAGAGGGAGTGAGAACTTGCATCTATGACAAATCAGAATGCTGGATTCGAAGCCTAGAAAATTTGTAGCGTAACATCGGCAAATTGTTTCTAGCTGCCAGACTCAGTTGATTTTAAACTCTGTTTAGCAGTACGTTAAGCTTTTTCCCCTTTTCAAAAATTTTTTTTTAGAATTTAGCGTTGAGCGTAGTTGTTTAAATTTTTTTTATTTTCAATATGCTTATGAGTAAAACTTCGACATCGAAAAGAAATTATGAAGAGGATATTGCAGCACGTTATTTTTAAAATTGTCCGGGAAGAACAATTCTTGTTTTCACATCAAAATGCTTCCAAGCCTGTTTGTTTGATATGTGGAATTTGTATAGCAGTTCCAAAACAATTTAACTTGGACCGTCATTTCAAAGAACTGCATAGTGATTTCAACAGCAAATATCCTGTTGGATCAAATTTGCAAACGGAATTTATCAATAGAAAAAAGAAATCTTTAGCCGGCCAACAATCTTTGTTCCAGAAGAGAAATGACGAAATGGAAACAATGGTGAAGGATTCATATGAACTTTCCTTGTTGTTAGCCCCCATGAAAAAAACCATATTCTGACGGAGAGGAGATAATAAAAAATGTAGCATTTTTTAATTTTCGCCCAAAATGTCAGTGATCTGAAAGTCAAAAATATGGTTGATAAAATAGCTTTGTCTAAAAATACCGTCAAGCGTCATATGGATGACAGGGGCCAGGATGTTGGAACACAAATTGTCTCTGGACATCAAAATTGCAAATATTTTTCATTAACTTTGGATGAAAGCTGTGATATCACATACACAATGCGCAGTTAAGCATCTTTGCGAGTTACACCAACAATAATTTTGATACTGTGGAAGAACTTGTTGATTTACGCAAACTAGTTTTAACTACAGATGAAGACATTTTTAAGGAACTTAAAGATGTAATTGAAGTTAACAAAGTAGAATGGACAAAATTAGACGGTGTTTGCACAGATCGAGCGCCTTGCATGGTTGGCAGAATAAAAGGTTTTGTTGCATTGCTTGAAAATTTTTTGGGAAGAAAAGTTTTGAAGTATCATTGTATTATTCATCAGGAAACTCTTTATTCCAAGGACTTAAACTTGTCTTTCGGTGTTGACCCCGTGGTGCGCTGTATCAACAAAATACGAGCTCGTGCTCTGAATCGACGAAGATTTCGTACGCTTTTCCCCGAAGAAACGGAAGAAAATGGCGAGTTACTCCTTCATTGTAGTATGCGCTGGCTTTCCAAAGGAAGTTCATTTGCGAGATTTTGAAGTTTGAGGGAATGTGTTTTAGAATATCTGGAAGAAAACGATGAACTGCCTAATGAATGCTGGCTCCTCAGGAGTGAAAATTGGTTGTGGGGTTTAGCTTTTCTTACCGATATAGGGAGCATTTAAAAAATTTAAATTTAAGATTACAGGGAAAAAATTGTATTTTTCTTACCCTAGTTAATCATATATCTTCTTTTGTGAACAAACCTTTACTTTTTTTGTCTGTATTTTGAAGAGAAAAAATTAACTCATTTCCCATTCATGCAGAAATTATCTGCCAAAGTTAGTAGTGTTCCGAACTATGATAAACTTAAAAATTTAATATCCATTTTGCAGGATTCTTTCAGTGTCAGGTTTGAGGATCTAAAGATAATAAAAAAATACTGAACTTTTCGCTAATCCTTTTTCGATTTCTCTTCAAGACATTAATTGTTACCCACCTCAGGTACAAATTGAAATGATTGACCTACAGCACCATATTAATCTGAAAAACAAATATAAGGAAATTAATTTAACCGCAAATGATCCGAATTACAACGAATTTTGGAAATTTGTGCCACAAAGTAATTTTCCAAATTTACATGCTTTAGCGATCAGATATTGTTGTAGGTTTGGATCAACATGTTTGTGAAGAAATGTTTTCTGTTATATGAACGTAATTAAATCAAAATATCGCTCAAAATTAACTGAAATGCACCTAAAACACCTAATTTTGTTAGCATCTTCACTAACTAATCCAAATATAGATGATTTAGTAAAAAACTACAAATTCAAAAGCAACATTATGAGAAAGTACTGACTGCTTAATAATCTTTTAAAATTAAATATTTCAAGTTGCTTATTTTTATTTTCTACCTAAGCTAACTGACTGATCCTGTACAAATTTATCAACAATAAAATATAAGTTTCTACTATTGTTTTATTTGTTATACCATTTTATTTTATATTTTCACTGTATAGAACTTACATTTAAAAAATGTTTTTGGAGTAAATAACTCAAATAAGCCTATAAGTAAAATTTTTTTCACTTTTGTATATTTTTTAGTTTGGTGGAAAATTTGGAAGTGGCACGCGTAAGTTTTTTTTTATCAGACTGTGGCACTCTTCCCAAAAAGGTTGGACACCCCTGATCTATAACATCCCTTTAAAATTTCGCAACCCCCTTGGGGGACAATTTTTGTAAAAGCAGCTTTTGTAGCTGTTCTGTACTCTCTGAAAGAAATATACTAGCAAAATTTCAAATCTATAAGTCTAATAAATAAATAAACGTGAATATATTTATCTATAACGGCACTTAACCCCTTGGGGGTCTATTTTTGCAAAACCACTTTTGTAGCGGATTTCTACTCCATGAAAGGAACATGACTACTAAATTTCTAGTCTGTAAGTAGTAGTTAAAAAATGTGAATATATTTATCTGTAACACGCCTGAAGCCCTTGCAATGCCCCTTGGGTGTCAATTTTCGCAAAACCCCTTTTGTGTAATGGATCTGTACTATTTAAAAGGAATTGGCCTATGAAATTTCAAATCTGTTTTTCTAATAGTTTAAAGGGAAATATTTACCCTCATATCAATTAAGCCCTCCCTTGGGGTCAATTTTCACAAAACCCGTTATTAGAGGAACTCAATTCCATAAAAGGAATTGGCGTATCAAATTTCAGACGTGTAGGTCTAATATTTCAAAACGGGAATATTTATCTTTAACGCCTCTTAATCCTACTACACAACGCTACTTAGGGGTCGATTTTCGTAAAAACCATTTTGTATAGGTCCAATAGTTCAAAAAAGGAAATATTTATCTATAACACTACTTAAGCCCTCACAACGCCCTTTAAGATTCATTTTTCACCAACGTGTAGCGTGTTTTCAACCATTTTGTTGCGGACCTCTAATCCTTGAAAGGAGTGAGTGAGTGAATATTAACGTCGCACTGTTCAGCTACACGAACTACCCCCCCCCGCTCCTAACTACCACACCAAACCAACGGGAGGACGTTTGAGCTCTTGACACATTTTACGTGCATCGCACCCCTACACGGCGGATCTTCAGTGGCACTGGGCTCGAACTAACGACACCCTGGGCCCGAGTCCATTACCTTGTCCACTAGGCTACCGCGGCCCATCCTTGAAAAGAACATGCCCACCAAATTTCAAGTTTGTTGGTCTAATAATTCAAAACGAAAATATATATCTGCAACGTCCCTTAAGCCCCAGGATGCCCTTAAGGGTTGTGAATGTGGAGGCGTAAATCCGAAAATAGAACCCGCGACCTATGGATCCGCAGCAGGGTAACATAACCACTAGACAAAAATGATCATTTCTGTTTGGAGACTGTTACTGGCTTATAAGATACCACCACAGGGTCAATTTTACTAACTCGGAAACCTTCGCTGGTGTGGGTCCAACCATTCCTAAAAGTTTCATCGCAATCGGATGAACGGCTTAGGAAGGCATAAGAGCACACAGACAAACATTCATTTTATTCATATAGATTAGATATATTTATCATTTTTATTTAGAATTAAAACTTTTCCTAGAATATATCCTTACTTGCCATTGAATATGAAATTTCTAAAATTCTTCACTTCAGAATGTTTTCAACATGCATAAAATTGCTTGATGGAACGACTATGAATCTTTTGTTACATAGGCTGAGTATGATTTAATTTTCTAGAATATATCAAACATTTCAGAAAATATTAAACACACTATTTGACCAACCCTAAAGATTTAAAATATCTAACTCTTTTGTTTAAAGATATATATATAGAGAGATATATAAATGTATACACAATACTTACAAAGAATTTTCAATGCTCAGCTATTTTTACAGTCTCTACAGTAAAATAATTCAATAAAAAATGTCGAACTTCCAAATTCGACAATTTATTTTAGAGCAAAAACCATCAATATGTTTAAAAAAATGAACACTTTACAATTATTGAAATTTTTACGTCATTATAAAACTTTTAAAATGTGGATTACTATATATGGATCAAAAGTTACGGCATTTTGATAAAAGAAAATGTTCAGTTTATGTTATATATATATATATTATATATTATATATATATATATATATTATATATATACAGTAAATGATAACGAAAAGTAAATTCAAAAGAATATCGCTTGCTTGAAGAATATAGCTTCTAATTGCACTAAACACACAAAGCATAGAAAACAGCGTAGATCAGACTTCATAATGTAGCAAAATGCTTTAAAAAATTGGGTGACTGGATGAGCAAGGAAAAAAAATCGTGATGCAGAAAATCGACAGCGGTCATGTCGTATGATTACACGGCATGTAAAAGATCCCAAGAGTGTCTGTTTGGCTTAGGGCACTCTCGGAAAAATTAAATCCTGGTACAAGTTCGCATTGTCAGAGCTCAGGTGCCTCCCTCTGTGGAGGAAACTGGGCGTCAAAATTACCTGCGGCGCTGCACTAAAGAGTGATACCAGCTCTTGGGGATGTACTGGGTCTGCAATGGTAATAAATTATAATTTTAAAAAACTAAAGAATACGCTTTTATACTGAATCGAACTAAAAAGTAAAAAAATAATTCTTAATATAAGAATAAAATGATGAACGAGAAAATTAATGTCATTGGGGTAAAAGCGTGGGGTGTTCTATAAAATATATCAATTGTTATAGTTTCTAACTTCTTTCAATTCCGAAATTGCACCCACGCTTTTACCCCAATGACATTAATTTTCTCGTTCATCATTTTATTCTTATATTAAGAATTATATTTTTATTTTTTACATTTTTAGTTCGATCTACAATAAAAGCGTGTTTTTTAGTTTTTTAAACTGTCATTTTTTCATTGTGAATTTATCCTTGAGTGTGATATTTGGAGCCAGAATTACGTGGTTTCTGGAAAAAGTCTTGCTCTTCAATGGATTTTAATTAAAGGGTCTGAAGTGTATTTATTCGCTCTGTTTACGGGGCCTCGGGTGAGTCCCGTATCGTTATATTAGATTCCGTCTCAAAAGAACAGGTCAAACAAATAAAATGTGTGGTAAGAAGAAAAAAAGTTCGAATTAAAAAAAAATTTAATGTACCACATATTTTTATAGCGGTCAAAAAAGTATAAAAATTCCTCCTTTTCGTCCCCCCCCCTTCTTTTTTCACATTTTCATGCGTGTCATCCACTTCTGAGCTATGGTCCAAATTTCAAGTCTCTAGCTCATCGGAAAGTCACACAGTTTTAAAATCAATTACAAAATTCCACCCGGACAGACATTAAAGAAAGCGAGTTAATAAAAACATGGTGATATTAAGTGTCAATCATATTCTCGCCTTTTAAACGTATTGCTATAATTCGTATCATCACTTCTAAACGTAATGCTTTATAAAAATAAAAAATATTTAGCAGTTAGAACATAAATTATTTTTTCACATCACGAGCCTATTTTTTTTATTTTCATTTTCAGAAAAATGTTTATATTATAGTAGATAACACACACCCACTCTCCACTTTCTCACATACAGAACACTTTTTTTTTTTGTTTTATTTCTATAAACCACAAGTGTATTAATTAAAAACGCTCGCTGTAGGGTTTTCACCTTTTTCTTTTAAGTCGCTAAATCTGGAAATGTTTTTTGGAATTAGTCGCCAAATCTGAAAATGGTATATCGAATTAGTCGCCAAATCTGAAAATTGCATGTGCAATAAGTTGGCAAATCTGGAAGTGATATATTTAATTGTCGCTAAATCTGATTATCGTGATTCCTGACGATCCTGATGACAATGGAACAAAATTATGAAATTATTGTATTGTCATCGGGCCTTGACAAGTGTGCAAAATTTCGAATTAATCTGACCTTTTTAAATGGGTGAAAATCGAGTTCCAAGATTCCGTTACATGCAAGTGAAACTTATAAAAGCGTGTTAAAAATACCAATCCGCAGCCCATTGGATAAAAAAAATAATAATTTTATTTTGAAAACCTTTAATATAATCTTCTTTTGAAACGAGATTATTGTCTCGATTAGTGTTCTTTCTTGAATGTCTGTGATATTTTCTTAACTATGCATCCACTTAAAATTCCTTAAGATAATTTTTTATTTGGTCCTAAAACAATAATTTTTTTAAAAAAGAAACATAGTATATGTATGTTATGCAGTTCTTAAAAATTATATCATACTGTTATTTATTACAATGTATTTGTATATTCCACTTTCATTTTTTGACGTAAAACCAGGATTATTAAGCGGATGTGTAAATGTAAAAGTTCCAGGTGAAACTGAATGGCAAGTTACGAAAAAATTGTTTTCGTAAGATAGCAAAAATATGTATAGTTTACCTTTTCCCAATGAATAAAAGCGTTCCATTAGTCCCCCCCCCCACTCTTTTGCTTTTATTAAAAAACTCAGATTAATGTGAGATTTTTACACCACATGGAAACAACAAAATAATTTTACATAATAATTTTTCAACAAAACAAAATGTAACTTGGAATGAATTAAATTCAGCTATTTTTTAAAAAAAGCTGTTCATAATAATAAAACTTTGTATTGAATTTAACAGTGATGAAATCTTTTGCGCAACACATAATATCCTATTTCATGAACTTTTGGTAAATAACAATACAGAAAAAGATTATGTCCGGTATGGAATACCAAATTTATTTTGATGTTTTTAAAATGTTTCAAATGTGCAACATTAAAACTTCGGAAGTCTTTATTCCACGATTTTGCCCCGCCCACTAAATGATCTGATTCAGACTTCTTTTTCAGTGCTCTGCACTGTTTTTGTAGCTCTTTTTCTCCCGCTAATTGTAATCTTATATAGTCATTTAATGTACTTTTATTTCTAAAATATCCAAGTATTTTTAATTAACAAGGGGCAAGAGTTAAAGCGTTACTGTCATTCAAAATCCTAAAGAATGGAGGTTAAAGCTCGGAAGCGCTAGGTACTCCGACCCCCTCCCCCCTTCCCCAGCGATTCATTCCACGATTGCTCATTGATTTCTACTTCACCAATTTTATTGGCAGCAAAATTAGTTTACTTTTCTGCAGCGAACTCTGACTACACATCTCACGCTCCACTGTCAGATCAAATGAAATCAAATTAATTGATCAAATTAACTTTTCATGTAGGTCGATCAATCTCTCTCGTGACACAGCAATCAATTTTAAATAAGAACGTTTTAATTACGAATAACTGTATATATTTTATTAGAACGTCGATAAAAAAAATATACAGAATATTTTAGGCTTTAAATCAGAAATTGTGAAATATCAAAACAATGATATACGTAAATATTTTCTTCACAGGAAAATGCTTATATTAAAAAATTAATATGATAATGAAAAAGAGAAAAACATAAAATACTTAAGTCAGTTTAAGACATGGTATTTTCAAACACAGGATCCGGAAATTTTAAAAAGTCATTTACGAAATTATTTTTATAAAGAAAAAATGTTTCGTATTGCAAAATATTTAGTTTTATATTTAAATTTCTTTTCTTTGTTTTGAAACAATATTTATAACTATTTAAATTATACAATGGTTTTCGATATCGTTTAGGTTGGAACTACTCTTCCATATTATAATCGTCTACTTTCATTTAATAATTCGAATTTATTTGCTGATATATTAGGGGGGACAGGAAAGTAATGTCCTTTCTGCGTATGTCGATATTAGTTAGTCATTTATCAGCTCAATGTGTACTTCAATGGTGCCAAACTTAAAGGCTAACTTGGGCCAAGCAAACAAGGTTTAACTTTAAGTAGGCCACAAAAAAAAAACAAAAAAAAATATTTTTATTGAAACGCAGGTTTATTTCGAATAATACATTATAATAAACATGTATAAAAGAACAAGAAAAATTTAATGTTTGCGTCCTGACACTTGGCATCGCTTCTCTGCTACTATTTTTCCAATTTCGAAAGAAATGTTATTTATTTTATTATTGTGTGCCGATATATTGGTCGGACCGCAAAAATGTTCATTTTAGCCCGCGAGTTTGACACCCCTGATGTACTTCAAAATCGTGACAAAGACATTTTATGTTTAAGAGTTGCAACGGGTCTATTCGTGAGCCTCCTACTAATCCTCTTAGAAAAATCTACCTCTTTAAAAATATTATTCTATTGAAACTTCTTCTCAAAGAAGAAGATGCGATTTATGTAAATCAGGGCTTATATTTAAGCATTAAGTTTTAGGTTCGAGAGAGATGTTAGGAGTCGATGATAGACTTAAGCGACAAAAGTAAAGTAGTGGAAAGCTAGTTGAGATTGAATCGTTGATTAATTACTTAATATTTAAGATTGAAATTTGATGATTTAGTCAAGAATATATATCTGAATTAGATTAATTTCGACTAAAGGTTGAATATATGAGAACGGAATTAAGCGTATTTTGAACGTATATTACTGAAACGTTCTAAAAAGTAAGTGATTCAATTATTAATTAAATATTAAATATCTCGGCCACCTCACTTTTGCTCCAGTACTTATTTATAGCTGCATTTCATATCCTGGATTTGTGAGACTTATTAAAGGATTAATAAGTTATATTTGTTTTGATTATGGTTGGCATTCATTCTAACTCTCACTCACTAACGGATGTCAGGGGACATCCGTTACAGAGTGATTTGTATTCTCGAAAATATTTAAATCTTAAATTTTTCTTTTTTGCAGTTTATGGAAGAATGGCTAGACAAATGCTGAAACACGTGCATAACCTGCATTCTATGCTTTTTGAGTTACACGTGTACTAACGCACAATGGTTGATATCCAACTCTTTCGCGATGTTTATCCAAACGCATTAGACGTTCGGAAGTGCATAAGGTGGGTTTTTAAGTTCAAATCGGGTAATTTCGATCTTAACGAGACTCGCACTCTTCAGGAAGACGAACAGCTTTAGACACTGACATGTTAGGGGTTGAAGTGGAGGCAAATCCATGTCAGACAATCTAGGAATTGTCAAACACTATAAACCAACTTGGTCAACCATACGAGAACATTTGCAGCAGATTGGTAAAGTGAGAAGAAAGTGTTTGTCTCCTGCATAATCTGCCCGAACAAAACAAAGCTGACCAATCCACCACAGGCAGCTTATTGCTTCAGCTACTACAGAAATGTTTTTTGATTACTGGAGATGAAAAATGAGTCTCCTATGATAATAGGAAAGGCAGTCGTTTTCTCTCAAAATGCGCTTTTGTGGACAATTAGCAGGGTCGTTCATTTTGTTGAAATCTGGATAAACTATGCAGACCTTTACTGTGTACAAGTAGATCGAGCAAATCAATCTTTAATTGAAAAGTACCAAGATGCTGTCAAATGAAAAAGTGTTATTCTGAAACTTGATAATGCAAGACCACACTGCGCAAGACGAACCCTGGAAAAAGCTAACGAATTGGGATGGGTGTTATTGTCTCACAACATCCATACTCGCCGATACTGCTCCAACGGATTTCCATTTATTCCGATCTTTTAAAGAATTTTTTAAGAGGTAAAAATTTGAAAATTCGTAGGATGTCCAAACTATTATCTCCAGATATTTTGCTCAAAAATCATTGATTTGTCGATCCGGCATTGAAAATTTCTCAGTAGACGGTAAAAGGTTTTTTATAACAAGGATGATTACATAACTGATTAAAACTAAAAACTTAGTAAAAATCATTCTATTTGAATTTATCGTAGATAAACGACATTCCCTAATGTAATCATTTTTCGTCAGTTATGTTGCTAAAGCTGGCCTCTTTTGCAATCATACTAAATTTGTTAGTTCAATCAGAGAAATGAGTTGTATGCGTAATTAATGCTGATTGAACTTAATATGTATTTAATTTTTGTATGTTTTCGAGATAGGTATTATCATTCATCTGAAGATCGTTTTAGGTTTATAAGACTATATGGCATCTGTGGAAAAAACACTGACTCCTATGATTCAAAAATAATACTTAGATGTATATACTATATATTCTAAGTACCTTTCTTTTGATCACACGAATAAGACGATATTATAATAAGTAAACGTTAAACACGTATTACAATAAAAATTTTTTTCCCTTCTATAATGGGGCTGCGTATTATTATTTTAACCTTTACAGATCTAATACACTCCCCAGGAGTTGGTATCACTTTTTAGCGCAGCACTATGTAGGCGATATCAATTACCGCAAGGAATTTTGAGAGAGAGAGAGAGAGAGATGCCTAGTTTTCTCGCCAGAGGGAGGCAGCTGAGCTCTAGACAATGCGAACCTGTACCAGGATTTAGTTTTGCCGAGAGCGCCCAAGCCAATCAGACACTCTAGGATCTTTTACATACCGTATAATTATACGACATGGCCACTGTCGATTTTCTGCATCATGAAAATCCACTGACTTGGGATGGGGTCGAATCCGTTACCCGCAGAAGGTCAGCGACAAACCTACTACGCCATCCTGCTGGTACAATAAAAAACATAAATACAGAAGGAAAACATATATGTATCTATACACACAATGGTAGTTTACTTATCAAATGATTCTCGTCAGTTTTAATTAAAATATTCATTATGTTTTAATATCATTTTCTTATAAATTATATTTTAGTTAAAAACTTGTACGTAAATAATAAAATCATAATTTAGGTTTGCGTGGAATTTTAAGTGAATTTCAAGTGCACCCCGCAGTATTTTACATAAAAAAGTTGAAAACGTAGGTTTTGCTCTAGATAGTTGTTCTGGTAAAATGTCTTTATTTTTCACACTATCTTGTTCTTCAATATCTCAAAATTATGCGTTTGTCAATACTCTTTTACAATTATTGAAGGATAAAAATTCTTATGAGCTAACACAATTTCAGAAACTTAAGAAGTGATCTAAAAATTTACTAGAATTTACACTTTGTAAAAAATACACTGTATTCTTTAAACATTGTACTCTTTTCGTACTAGAGAGTTCCGAATATCAAAATATAGTTTCTTATGTAAAACTTTATACCTCTTTTCTCGAAAACAGATTTTTTTTTACATATAAGAAAAACCAAAATTTTTGTCAAGTATTCGTTTTGACTTAAGGTTTCTTGAGGCCCTGGGCCCTTACGTAAAAGTAGACACTGTGCATCTACGCAAAATGTAGGCTCTGTCTATGTCCCAAGAAAGTACACAGTGCATAGCATTCGTTGTCAAATACACGTACAAATTCGAAACAAAAAATGTGCATGACTTACAATCACACAAACCGTTTCGACCAACTGCCGCCGTCAGGTGGAATGAGTAATGATGGTTGGCCTAGGCCTCAGTAGCGTAACGGAGAACAATTGTGCCCCCCCCCTGTAAAGTCAGGTTTGGGCACCCCAAGTTGGATTTTACAAAGGGTAGGTACTTGGCGGTAGTCAAGCTTAGGGCCCTGCCCCTCCCCCCCCCGCGATGCGGGGTGTACGTTACGCCACTGCTAGGCCTATACATGGACGATGGTCATCACATGCAGCAAGTCGACATACCGTCCAAACATTACCAGTTTTTCCGAGAATACAACTGAAAATAACATTTGACAGTTGAAATTATTTGAATCATGATCTTATTAAGGCTGAGTCAAGGCCCTCATTTTGGCCGAGGTCCATGCCTTAAGACGTCCCAGGTGATACAGCCATTTAAGAGTTAGATGTACAAGTTACTTTTAAGAGCCAGGTATAACTAACAAAAATATTTATCAGTTATCGAAAACACTCCCCGATCTCACAAACCCACAGTTCAGCAATGTTTGTAAATTATGCAAATCAAAATTTTAAAACAAGTAATTTATTCAAAAATATTAGTACATCTAATAGATATCATTTTAGAACTATTGGTAGTAAACTTTGCGTTTTTCGGTCCCCCCCCCCCTCTTTTAACTGAACCGAAATTCCATTTTACTGACTTTTTAGCTGCTAAATTTTGTAAAACCATATTTTCTTTTGTCAAATATTAAAAAAAAAAAAAAAAAAAAACAAACGAATGTGAATTAACCAAGTTTGTTTTGGTAAACAATCGTAGCATATTAACGTTAGAATTGATAGCTTTTTTTTAAAAAAAAAAAATTGATAAAGAAAAGAAAAAAAAAAATGAAAAATGGGTCTAAAAGGAAATACAGTTACAGTTGCTTTTGAAATTAGAGAAACACCTTTCGAACTAAAAGTTTTAATTTTCAAATGTTTCGGGGACAAATTATAGATACTTTCCTTTAAATTCTAATGTTGAAAAAAAATATGTACTAAAAATGATACGATTTAATAATTATTTTTCCAGTAAACTTCCAAGAAATATTTACGGAGGAAACAAAAACATTCGATTAACTTGGGTTATATATATAAAAAAAAAAAATAATTCAATTTAGCTTGAAAACTAGATAAAAGTTTCCAAAATTTTCATAAAACAGACCATAAATATGCTCGTATTTTATACAACGCATTCACGAGAAGCCCCGCATTCTACATTGAATAAAATTTAATAAAATTCATCTACATATACATCTAATAAAATTTTTTTTAAAAAAAAGTCATTTATGCAGCTTCGAAAAATTCTACGTTTTACATCGAATTTCCACCCAAAATTTATTTTTTTCACGTTAATATTCAGCTCATTCTAAATATTTGATCTTTTTAGAATAGTAAAATTATATTTTCATGTGTGTATACCTATATATATATATAATCAATTTTTTGTCCTGTGATAAATGCTTTAATTTATAGGCGTGGTTCATCAACCTCAATATCCAGTGCATCAAAAAAAGTTACTCGAATAAAACAAATCACAAACGAAGAAAGTTTGAGTGAAAAATCCTGGAAGTAGGAATGCAGCCTAAAAACAAAGCCAGTACAGATTATCTGCGATTTACGGCCGGATTCAGAAAAAAAAAAGACCATGAAAATTGTCTGTCACGTGTTATTTATGTTTACTAACCATTGTTACAAGGAAAAAGAAAAATAAAAATATGCATTGTTTATGAATTGATTTAATGGATTTTTGAAGTAACGCGAAGCGTAATGATTTCAAATTTTTATTAGTAAAACAGTTTTTTGATGCATAATTAAAAAAGCTGCTTTATATGTGACTCAAAAAAGATAGCATTGCGTTTTATTCAGCCACAATTTAAAACCGTTTTTAAGCAACACACAAGGACAATTTTATTCGATGGCTCACAGCGTTTCACAAATCAATGAGTTCATGTTGCTTCAGCCGCAAAATGAGAAAGGGGGGGGGGAGTGTTAAATAAATTTACTAACGATTTCAATTAAGAAAAAAATTTACACTGATGCTTCAATATGTTACTGTTAATATTCAGTCTCATTTTACAAAAAAGTGCATAATGATCAAAATCAGGGGGGGGGGGGGGATATTGTGTCGAAATTAAATGTCAGTATCTTCGATTTAGATCAAGAGTACTCAACCTTTTTTCCCCGCTGGGCGCATTAATAAGGCAGATATTTCATGTGGGCCGCAATAGGAGGATTAATGGAAAAAACACCATAAGACCCAGGCAATATTGGACACTTAAAATGTGGAGAATTGATCAAAATATTAAAACTCCTTCTTGGCTTTTAATTCTATATTAATCTCTATTAAACACACATACAAATTTTCTTCATTTTTTACTATTTTATGGGGGAATTTCGGTTCCCTTTCATTCATGACCATACCCCCAGATAAAGCATATAAACAAAACTTCCAATCCGTTTGATAATTTGATTTTTTTCTTTTTTCAAACATTAATTTATCAAGTGCAGAATGGCAGCAAAGAGGAGTTTTGACTGAAATCAGTATTATTTGTTTATAATTAAAAATCATTTTTACAACCATAAAATGGTCCCTACTCCAGCTCATTCCCTATTCCACTGTTACTACTAACGCCCCGTTACATTTTCAAACAGAGGGAAAAAATCTTGCAATTCGCACCCGTACGATAACGACAGCAAAATTGGTCGATTTGATATTACGAGGATTTCCCGTTAAATTTTTAATACAGGCCCTTTGGATTTGGCGATTTTTATATAGATATTATGGTGAGATAATGAATTCATTCTGGCTTCCGGACATCTATAGCTAAGTGAAGTGGCTTGGCAATCGATTTTGGTTGCCAAAAGAAACTGACATCGCTAAGTATACTACACTTTAACCGAAATATTTAGGGTAATGGGCCACTCAGAAAAGTCAGGAGGGCCACATGTTGAGTATCGCTGATTTATAGATAATTACAAAGGATTAATATATATATAACTGAATTTTCTCAAGAGAACACACATAAAAGTGAGTGATCATTTCAGATTTATTTAACATTATACTCTGAGGAGAAGTAATCGGATCATGGCTAGCGTGTCATGAGTTCGATCCCAGTTCCCCTGAAGACCCGCCGTGTAGGGGCTATGCACGTTAAATCTGTCGAGAGCTTAAACGCCCTCCCGTTGGTATGGTAGTTAGGAGAGGGGGGTGCCAGCTCAGGTGTCGTCCGCGTCACTTGACCATGGTTCAAAATTACGCGGACCGTCGCCAAAAAGCCATCGTGTAGCTGAACAGTGCGACGTTAATATTCACTCACTGAGGGAAGTAGTGCATGTTTTTAGTTAAACAGTTACTAAATCTAGAAGAAATTTTTGCTGCAGTAGAAGAAATCTCGTGTATAAAAAATGCCCCTCATTGAAATCTTCCGATTTTTTTTAATAATTATGCTAGCTTAGAATATAACATACTCCTTTAAAAAAAATCAAATTAAAAGCAAGAATCCTAATTTTTGACAAGATATTTCTTGACCTATGAAGTAATCAATTGAAAACGTAAGTAAAAAGGACCAAATACATAGAAATTTTCATAGGAAATATATAATTGAAGAAAATCCTAAAAGACACTTTAAAAGAACTGAAACAAAAAATTTAATCTTGAAATGCTTTTATATTTGCGTAATTATATATCACTCGTTTTCGTGATTTTCAATAATAATGATTGCTTCAAGAGACAAAATTTGTTTAAGTAAAGCATTAATATTAAAAACTGATGATCTATTGAAATAATACCAGTACTAATGCAGCTATTTTGTGTTCCATATATTTTACATTCTTTAAAAACAATTTTTATTCATGATATTTAAAGATAAAATGATTGTAAAGTAATATATTTTAACTTTTTATATAATGATACCCAGTATTTAAACCGATTCACTTAAATTTCAAGAATAGAAATTCTATTTTAATAATACATCAGAATGCTGTATGCCGCCCATTAAGTATAGTGGTTAGCAATGCTGACTGCTGTGCCATAGAACCTGGGTTCAAATCCCAGAGAAGGCGCAGATGTTTGTAAATGTATAGAAGCCTTCATGACAATGGAGGTACTTTAAACAGCCATCAAGCAGCAAGTCCTCTCATGAGATTGGTGGAAGGTGAAGAGAGGTGGGAGGTCCCTGGCTGCCTGCCTTTCTCTCTCAAAACTGGGGTGGAAATGAGCCAAAACATGCTGTCACCTGCATGGTGCTCAAGGGAACGGCTAACCGGTAGGCAAGGGTACAATTTAACCCTTTGACATGGTGAATTTCGTGGACCTCGATCTGGCACACAGCAATCAGGTGGTATTAGTAACAACATAATGCTGTATTCAATTTCATAGAGGTACTAAATTATATGGTTTTACTTTTATTACGAAAAAAATTTAAAAATAAGTAACTTTATTTTACCATGCAATATTTTACTTTAAAGGAACCTACAGTATACAGTATGGAAGTACATAAAAAATGTTCATGAGTTTATTATAAAATAAAGAAATAAAACCATAAACAAACAAAAATGGCGTTATCCATCTAAAGAAGGAAGATTACTGAAAATATATTTTGGTGTAGATTGATTATTGAAAATGCATTTTGAGACCACAAAAGGGCTATTGGCAATGGACCTCAAAATTTTGAGCTATGTTCATATAATGAGGAGAACACTTATGTGAATTCTGGACCCTACACTCAAAACTTCCCCTTCACACCAATGTGAGTATTTTAGACCTTGATAGATTTAACGAACATCAGGCCCTCTACACAGTGAGTCTTAAATGTGGCACCTCCAAACACCAGAAAAACAGTTTCAAGTAGAAAAAGTTATGTTGTAACAACTAATAAAGTTAGTTAAGTTTTAATGCAAATGTAACAGATATGATTTTACTTATTGTAATTATTATTCAAGTTACAAATAAATGACGTAGAAAGAAATTTAATATGTGCTAAATTTCTTTGTGTTTGATTATAATATTTGATACAAACAACTGCAAATTTTATAGCCTCAAACTAAATAATAATTTTAATTATATTTAAAAAAAGGAATTTTTTTTTTAGTTTAAAGAGAATATGAAAATAAAATGATCAAAACCCAAGATATTATTTTTTTAAAAGCAATGAATGTCATTGGTGTCAAAATTTTACTTTTTAAATCCTCAGTATTCTTTCTATATAAAAGTTTTTTGCAATGATGTAATATATTTATTCATTTATCTTACACATCAGAACAATAATAAAAAGACAATTAGTCCTGTTTAATATTATGGTTACAAATTTATTGCAGAGTAAAATTTTATCAGAAAAGAAAAATTCTATATATACCAAGGATCACACTGGACACTCCAGGGACTTGGATATGCTATTTGTACTGAAACATACGTCGAAGTACTTTGAGTACGAGTATGAAGTGATTTCCTGTAATATTGGCATTTGCCATGACTATAATAAATGACAGGGGCAGAGTTTTGAAAAAGTTTGTTTATATGTAGCATCGAAAGAAACAATATTTACTCATGGTCAATTGTGTATGGCTCTGTCAGGGTGTAGAAGCAAAGATGGAATAAAAATTCAGTACAATTTAGAGGAAAAGGTGATTAGGAACATTTTATTTGAAGAGACACTACAAATTAAAGTACGAGTTAAAATGCAGAGACAAAGACTTGAAATTTATTTTTTTCCCCTGCTTACAGTATATTGAAAAAAGAAAAAAATATAGAACGACATAATACATGTAAATTACTGTTTTGCAATTTGAATAATGAGCATGAACAGTTGTATAATTTGTACAAAGGGGGTTGGTCCAGTGTTAGGCAGACAGGAGTATACTCCCCAGCTTAAAATAAAATTTATTGTTCTAAATGCAAGGGCATCTAGCACTTGTGTAAGGTATTTTCAATATTTATACAAGTATGACATTTTAATAAATTTTAAATGCTTTCATAAAGTCAAGTTTGTTTTAGAACAGTTTTGCAATATTTAAGATTAAAAGATCACATCTTGAAAATTATAAAAATAATGTAGGATTTTTTCCCCCAGTAATTAATGTTAGATTGAAAAAGGGGTCAACAATATTACATTAAAAAATCAATATAAGGGCAAATACTCTTTAAAAATTTTAATGAACGAAAAAATATGAGATTGAGAGAAAAATAGTATTATGGTAAACTAATAAATTAAAAGAAAAAATTCATCCAAACTTAGCTGCTAATCAGTAAATATCATGAAACACAATAAGTAACTAAAGAATTATATTAAAAAATTTGAGCAACACAATTTATGTATATAATTAAAAAAATACAATCTTTTTATTTTAATAAACAATTTTAATTAAAAAAGTTTAAATCAAATTTAAACATTATACTTAAATAATCTGAAGTTTGTTTGGTTCTTAACATGTCAATCACATTTTAGACTAATCATTAGTGGAAATTTCAGATAAAAAAATATTTAAGAGAAGTAGAAAGTTTAATATTTACATAAGACAAATCAGACCAAAAGCCACATAATTTTATTTGCAACTAGTAAAGCCATTAATACATACAATCTAAGATTGAAAAAATTAACACATACAGAAAATAGCAAATTCTGTAAATCATTTTTAGAATAACCTATTTTGACATAAATAAATGCACATGACAGACAAAATTAAATACATTACACAATTTCCAACACTTTCTTTAACTCTTCCTCTTCACTAGTTGGTGGTACCTCGTACAGAGTAGCATGTAGCATAATAAAGAAAAAGGAAGCCCCTGAAAGAAGGTTTTTGCCAGTCTTAAGATTCATAAAATGTTGCACATTTCCAATTTTTCTTAAGATTACTGTTTAATATTCCTAATAAATAAGTTCAGTTCTTTGGCTCAAATTATGAAAGCAAGAATAAATTAAACTGGTGCCATATGAAGATCAAAGTCGTCTTCATCTTTTGCGCATTGTTCAATACAATATAATGTAGCGTGAAGCATAATAATGAAAAATGATGCTCCTGAAAAATATAGTTTTTATACGGTGATTACTTTAATACCCTTCAAAAGCAAAATTACATTCATAGTAAGCACATACATAAATGAATCAGTATTGTAAAATATAGGTAGATAAGAAAGAAATGCGTGTTAAAATATTACATATTTGAATAATTCAGGAAACATGAATTTATTAGAATAGATATTTCACTGATTTAAAATGAATCAGGGAATAGTATCTATAAGATAAATAAATATTAAAATTTAAGTTAACTAAGCAAGATAAATGAATGAACTACAGATAACTAAATATTTATTGATTACTAAAGTATTACTTAAAAATCAAATATACTAATACATATGAATTACTTTTTTTCAGAAGAATACTATCTAAGAATCATGTTTTTTTGCATGATATAATGATAGAACTCTTCTAATTTGTTTCAGATATTAAAAACACAATGCATCAGAATTCAAAAAATAAAATTTGTTTCCCTTAAAATTTTCCAAATTGATTCTAAAACTGGATTATTTGTAACATGAAAATATTCAAAACAAATTATTATAAAGCATACAATTCAACCATGTATGAAAAGCATAATAAATAATGCAAAATATCTAAATTATGAGATGAAACATATGGAATTAGCAACTGTAAAATGATGTAAACAAAATGAACTTTTTTTCCTTCAAAAGAGCATGATTTCAATAACATGTATGCAAAAGCAGCAATATAACTAATAAAATAAGTTACAAAATGTTATAACACATGTTTACCTAATATCCAGAAAACAACTTGTCCCGCTCCGGCAAGATAAAATAAAGGAAAGGCACATATTGAAACTAGAGCATATTGGTGTGCCACAGTTAATTTTTGTCCTAAAAAGTAAATAAATAAACAAATGAATATAGGGTAATTATCCAATATTTAGGAAAGAAATATGGCAAGAATGTAATGCATTTTGGATATAACTAAACAGTATATGATATCCACATAAACAGAGCTACTTTCACATGTTCAAAATAACAATAAATAACTTAGTGAATATATTATAGCATTCAATAGAGAATTAATTTACATTTATGAAAAACATTTATTTTGTATATGGAATTCTTTTAGCTAATAAATAATAATATATCTACTGTAGTTTATCTATTGACAAGGCATATTGATTTCAAACATAATAAAATGAAAAGAAATTAAGATTTGATTCCTTGAAATGATTATATTTGCTGATAGAATTTGTTTAATGGCATAGCCTGAAATATTTGTACTGATCCAAAAAAAAAAATTAGTTTAAAATAATTTGAAAAATAATTTATGGCAAAAAAAAAAAACAAAAAAACAATTGAAATTTTAAAAAAATAATGTATACATTTCTAAGAAAATAACATATTAAATCATTTCAGGAATATGATACAATTAAGCATTTGTTCTTTAAAAAAAGTAGTTTTCATATAGAGAGAGCTAGATGTTAATCATTCAATATAAAAATATTTAGTATTTTTTGTATTTCCATATTTTTAAAAATAATGCAGGCTTTACAAATTGAAAAAAAAAAAACTAAAATCTTAGACTATGTTGGAAAGAAATAATGTCTTCCTACAAAAGTCATATAATGCTGCTAAAAAAAAAAAAAAAAAAAAAAAAAGGAATTACAAAATTATACTGGAACTTTAATGAACCTTATTAAAGTTTTATATATATATACTAATTACCTAGAATTCAACATTTTGTTAAGCAAAGGAGATATTTAACTAAGGATCAAACAATACTGAAGCGTAATGCTGTACATTTTTATAAATTTCAATTATTAAATAAATAATTTCTGCTAATTATTAATTATATCTTACATAGAATTAAAATATATTCTCAAATATATTGTAATAAAATAAACAGAAAAATGGTCCCTTGTGGATTCTAGTCTGATTATCTTGTCAATATTTATATAAAACAAGAAATTATAACTGCATATAAATTTACTTACCAAATAAAGCTATCTCTTTGGTTTCATTCTTTAATTTAATAATATAACATGATCCTAGAAGAGCTGCAATAGCTATGAGAAGCAACGGAGATGTCAAGCTAAGGGTAAAAAATACTGTATAAATATATTTCAAAAATTTAAAAATGATTACATGAATGTACTTTTAAGTTTTATATCTGAAATGATTTATATTGAAATGTAACTTACATGCAATAGACAATAAGTCCAATAAATACAATAATATAATTGCTTTGAAAGTATTCTACATTTTTAACAACTCTGGTAGTACATTTAGGAAAGGAAGTTGGTATGTGAAACATTTTGACATCCAAGAATTGACTCCATGGCCTGATTTTTTCTTTTCTTGCCAACAACCATTCTTTAGCTATAGGACTATTTAGTGGAAGAGCAACAGTACTCATATTTTTAAGAAATGTTCGAACCTGTTAAAGAAATTAATTAAAATTTCACAAAAGAAAACTATATTCAATAAACATCTTAAAATAAACCAACAAAATAATACAATTGGCACTTAATGAATTATTCAAGATTATTTACCGTACAATTTCTTAAAAATTGAAAGCAATATGTTACATAACATTAAGCCATGTTTCACTACAGTTAATTCAATTTAAAACATAAGTAAATTCAACCAATTGAAAAATAAAATGATGCAATTAAAAAATTTGAATTTCAAAATTTACCTCACAAACAGAAATCAAAACAGGCAATTTTTTTAAAAAACAAAAACAAACAATTATTTAGATTTTTTTTTATAACTGAATTTAAATTACAAGTTTCCATACCATAATTTTCTTTCAAATCTGTTAAAGAATGAAACCACAATATCAGAACATCATCTCTAATAAAATATGAATTTTAAGTTGCTTAAGAAAGGTGTAATATTTAACAGTTGATGTAGATAAAAAACAAATTATAATACATTATTGCAAAATTGTCATATTTTACGTCAAAAAAGAAATGTTAAAAATTCATAAATATGTCTAAAAAATAGAAAATTATTAGAATGTAATAAAGAAATATTATTAAAATACATTAACATTGACAACAAAGGTTTGCATAAAGCAGAGAATTTTTGTCTAAAAGAAAGTAAGCAGTTGTTTTTAGAATTGCTATCAAGTTCACTAATTATTTTTCACACAAATAAAATTTTGAGATTTCATGCTAAAAATATTTTGAAATTTAGAAGTGCCATAATTTATTTTGCTGCAAAATTAAAACCTCGCTCATATTAAACTATGTGTTTTACGTTGCAATAGTATAATAACAAATAGATATAAAACACCGTTCGTCATTTATACATAGTTGGGAGAGTGAAATGAAGATTAGATTAAAAATATAACATCGCGGTATGTAATGCGAGAATTAAATAGAAGTAAATCAAAGTTAATGACCTCAATGTACATGAAAGGATATCAACACATTTCTTAAGTAAATGGACAACCTTAAATTAAGGCTTCAAAAGATGACCGATCTGTAACAGATTGTGCCTTATGATTTACTTATTTACGATATGTTTAGAAAAATCCCGTTTCTTGAATTTGATGATTATA
Source organism: Trichonephila clavata (assembly GCA_019973975.1). Lineage (NCBI taxonomy): Eukaryota > Metazoa > Arthropoda > Arachnida > Araneae > Nephilidae > Trichonephila > Trichonephila clavata. The sequence goes on along the minus strand of BMAO01001358.1, from coordinate 26,843 downwards.
AAATAATATTTAATTTTACTAAATATTTAGTTTAGACGTATTTCAACACAAAGTGACTTACCAGAGAGAGCGTCACAATTCAATAAATAATAGAGGCATACTCTAAACTGAACAGGTACAATATGCTCAAGTTTTTTGTTAAACTTTCAATTACATCAAATTGCTAAAATATCGGTTCATCAAACGTAAACAGAAAGAAGACAAACATCATTAAACCTTGTACGGTCCACAGTTAATCTTTTCATATCATGTAATATTAAGAAAAAGTTTATAAAGTGAAACTTATCACTTATTTATTACATATTTCAAAAATTCTTGCTGTACGAATTTTAAAATAAATTTATGTTAACTTCTAATAAAATTTGATTTTGAAATCAAAATAAGGAAAGTATTTTATGCAGCAGTAATAACTGGAGCATGACTTATAATAGCAGAATGCATCAACATGTGCTGAAAATCGAAACTAATGTCATAGTTCATACTGATCTCCGAATATTTTGTATTTAAAAATTAAGAACATCTTAAAATTCTTCTGGTATTTGACGTAATATACTTGCCTTACTATTAAAAGCAATTTTAATTTCTGTTCAGGTTTATGCGCGATGTAAATTTTTTTCAATGGTTGTTGAGAGAAAAAAAATATTAGAAGACTAAAAACATCAAGGAGTTTTTAGATAAACTTTAAGAACTTAATTATAAACTCAGTAATTAAGTTGTTGTTGCACCCTAAACAGAAATGAAAGCCAAATGGAATTTTTGATTAAAATTTGAGCATGCGCATTAAGCCAATTTTTACTTCTGAAAATATCAGAGTGCGTTGAGCTCAACAAACACCTCAACTCGATAACCCCAAAACCCGAGAGATGCTGAATGAGGATCGACTTCGAATCTTCCTTTTAAATTTTGGAAGATATGCGGAAGCAGTGTAACTGCTGTCATTTCTTGGGAACAGCTGTTGGTGGTTGGTACGATCAGTCTGTGCATTACGGTCCAAGGAAATGTTGATGTGACCGAACTTTCACTTTCTCCACGTCTTGTAGTCATTTTAAATCTTCCTAAAACTTAACATTTTAAGAGTTTCAACATGTTAAAATTGGTTTCTTTTGTGTCTCTATTAATCCTCAGTTTTATACATGCGGGTAACTGCTGGACAACAGAAGATCTCGAACTTTTTGATTTGGTTGAGAGCACTCCACGAAATTTTTATGATATCCTTGGTGTAGACGAGGTAAGATATTTATCAGATGTCAAAAGCAAATCTCAATGCTGTGTACGACAATATGTCATAGGTTAATACTGCCGCGTTGTACTTACTCTCATTGAAGAAGGTATCATTTCTTGGAATCTTAAAATTTATATTTTTTGACAACTTTATTATGAACAATTTTCAAAAAAATAAATAAATATTTTCTTTTGTATTTTCCTACGATTTTGGAAATAATTAAATGTTAGTGATTACCATATGTATAATTTAATATTTGTAAGGATTAGGTAGTTGATTTTTATATTCATCATGAATCCTTATTTTGATCAAACATTTGAACAGCAGCCGATATAATCTGGATTAATTTTTTTGTGTTACCTTTACAGAGGAATTGTGAAAGGATTAAATATATAAAGAGCAAATGTATGCACATATGTATACAATTTTATAACTTAATTTTTTTTTATGTTCATTAATTTATCAAAATCATTATTAATTTTTTACTATGTTCTGTGTATTTCTTTAATTATTAAATTTATAAATTCATTGTATTAATTTGGAACTAATTAGCTTGTGTAACTGTTCAACTTGTATAATATTTTAGATGTGATCAATGATATTGTGATTCAAAAACAATCGGTCATTTTTAATTTCTGGAAAACAATTCTTTGAATCTGTGCTCATTTAACTTGGTTAGAATTTCATTTTTAAGATTATGAATATTAAAAAGTTTTACTGTAGGTTTTTTCTCTTTATTACTTAACTTTTTAGTTTTATTTTGAAGCCATCTTAGAAACAATTTCTATGTTTTTTTTTGTACTTTTGAGATTTATTTGGATTGATCATAAGTATTTTTCTAATATTTCCGTACTATGGAATTTATCTAAAAATCTCTGAAATCAAATTTCTTACTTTCATAATTACAATGAGAAATGTATATGTTTGATAAATCATGTCTATATATTTGCAAAGATTATTTTTCATTTGATGATATTACTAACCACACCAGAGCAAGAATAAAAGCAGATATTAAAATTTTTTTTATTTGAATAAAGAAAATCTTTTTTAAAAGATTATAAAGCTGTAAATACTTTTAATTTTGGAATGTGGCATATAAAAATCTATTTTTCTTTATTTTTTAAATTTTAATTTTGTAAAGTAATAAGTTTTTAATAATTTTGTAAAATTGATAATTTATATTTCTCTGTACATGCACAATTCTTAAAGAATCCTTTATATACTTTATTCTACTTTGTCTTGAACTATCTTGCTATTTGCTTGCTTACTTATAATTAAAATAAAATTATAGTATGTAATTATCCAATTTTTGACCTACATAAACACAATTTCAAGTCAAAGATGAGCTTTGTTTATATTAAAAGGAATAATTAAATAATGTTATAGAAACAATATATGCAAATAAATCATTCTAAAGAAAGAGTTATAATTCTTCTTAAATCAAATTCTTTCAGTTAGAAAAGATGTGTTGTAATTTTTTTTTTTGAAAATGCACGTTATTGTTTTTAAATTCTGGATGATAATTAAATGTTTAAAGAACCTAACTGTTTTAATGCACTTTTGGAGGATCATATAGCTTAGTTTAGTTTACTATAATGTAATTTTCTTAGATGCAAGTTTATTTCATTATTTGAGTTATCCAAGTAACAAACAAAAGTAATGTGCTTAAATACTTTTCTTGGAACATAAATTTTTTCAAAATCAATTCATACTATTTCTCATATTGTATAACAAAATCTATTTATATGAAATACACTGAACAAATGATTTTCCTTTTGCAATTCATTCAGCTGATCTTTTATAATTTTAGGTCATTAGTACAAATGTTCATTCAAGAAATAAATGACTGTTTACTTTAGTTTACTGTGAAGTAATGAGTAGTTATTTAACCTAATTGGTTTATTTATCTGCGCTGAATAAACAGTGTTTAGATAAAATCGAGCTGAGAATGATATGTTGGTAGTTTGTTTGTTCATATGGTTCAATATTTGTCCATGCATTTCAATACTGTTTGTTGCAGAAAGAAAATGTTTTTCTTGATATTCAGCATATATTATTCACAAGATAATTTTTTTTAATAATCAAGTGATCAATCTTTTTTGCAATGACTTTGTTTGAAATGATACACATAATTAAGAATATGCCTTTATTTTTTTTTATAATATATATAATTAAAAATTGGTTTTTTTTTTAAAGCAAATACGATGCTTTTTTGAGTTTTTAAAAAAAAATTATTTGGAGATTTGTTATGTATTTAATGAAATTATAGAGAATTCCAGTACTGAAAAGAATGTTATGTAAATTATATACATGTATATTTAATTTTAACTAAAAATATGTAAATTTTTTAATAAAATATTTAAAAAAATTTTTATTATGAAGTTTTTGTAATCACAATAAATATTTGTGTCACCCTTCATGTAAATTGAAATATGTATTAAAATATTTAAAAACTGAGTAATTATAATTTTTTTTATTCAAATCAATTTATAGTTTTCTTTTTTAAGTTTAATATATTTATTGCATTGGGAAAAAAATGATAAAATAAATAATTCCACAAATTTTACTGCAGCCTAAAAAAATTACTTATAATTTTTAAAAATGTCTTTTCTGTGATTTCTTTTGGTCTCGAGTTTTGCAACATTTACAAGATGACTTTGATTTTCAGATAATTCATAAAATAAAATTTCTTATTAACATTATTTTTTTCTTTTTTTCTTTCAGAAAGCATCTGCCAGTGATATAAGAAAAGCATATAGAAAAATTTCCACCTTGTTGCATCCTGATAAAAATAAAAGCCCAAATGCTGAAGCAGAATTTAGACAGGCAAGTTTTTTTACTTTTTTTTATTTAAACATTTGATTTTTTTTAAAAACATATTTAATTTTTTTTTTAAAGAAATGTAAATTTTTGAATTATAATGTAGCTTCATGTGGGAAAAAGGTATGAAAAACATTGGTAGGAAATTTTCAAATATTAAATAAGAAGCACAAAAAATATTACCTATTTCAGTGTTTATTTTAAAAGAATTTTTTAAAATTCTATGAGATAGACCAAGAATAGGACTTTTAAAACTTCATTGAAACACACAAGATATCAATCATTGGCATGGCCAAGTAATTTTAGCGCGTTTTTCGCTTGTACTTTACAATAATGCAACTAATGAACTTTTTACTAACGGAAAGTAGTGTACTGTACCACTCCTCTAAATGTACTACTATTGAGCTGAAAATAAATAATAACACAAATCTGTATCGGCACTATAAAAAGCAAAAAAAAAGTAAAATCAGAGCCTTTTATATTTGTTTTCTGAAGATTTGTGAAGATTTCCTCATTTTTGTGAAGATTTCCTCCAAAATGCAGGTAGATTTTTTTAAAAAATCTTTTTCCAAACAATAAATTTACTAGGTAAAATTTGAGAATTTTGTTATAAACTAGCTAAATTCAGGAAAATTTGTAGGAAAATTCTGGAAAACGATGGGAAAATTTAAATATGATTCGGCTCATCTAGGGCACAAATGTGAACACATGCCGAAAACCCAAGGTCAATTGGTTGCTTATTGGCTGAGAAAAAGGTACGACAAAATATGGAACGAAGACGAAAAAAATTTGCGTCCTAATAGCGCTTTTGTCCCACTACGTGAAAAACGCGCTAAAAAGAAATACATTAAAGTATAAAAATTAAGGTCCCGAGTAATTATAAGGTTAAGTAAAACTATTTGAACTCGTTTTTTGGTATATGATCAATTTCAAATACTTTTATAGTTGAATCAGAATAATTAGAATAAGACTAACGCTTACTAATTTTTACATAACAAATAAGTATGTTAATTCTTAACTATGTCACGAGTGCTGCTAAATTTATTAATTTTTAATTAAATTAATTAATGAGCTATATTTTTGTATTAAATCTTATCTTTATTTTCTTCTTTCATATTTTATCTTTTTTGTTCATTAATAATTCTTCAATTCCTTTTAAAACAATTCTTAATTTTTTTTTTTTGCGAAAAAAGTTTGAAAATTTTTTAAGACTTTTTAATTGAAAAAAATCTTTTCTGTTGAAAAATTTCTTTATCTTTAGCATATGTATTATAATTTTGAGATAATTTCCAATATGATATAAATTTTTATACTATATTGCAGATAGCTGCCGTTGCTGATGTGTTACGAAATGAAGAAAAAAGAAAAACGTAAGCTTTTGTTCCTGAATTTTTTAAATATGTAAATTAAAAATCCTTTGATAAATATAAAGGAAAACTTCTTATTAGCATTTTTTTGTGAGTATTATGTAAAAACATCTTGTGAATAAATGTAATTTTTTCTTTTCCTGAAACCTTACAAGCTTATTAACATTTTAAAATTAATTAAAAATTTTTAGATTTTTTACTTTTGAAAATTTTTTAAGATTATAAAGAAAGCTAAATTTTTTTAGGTGTTTTGAAGAAAGAATATACAAATTAATCTTAAATTGTTTACCTTTATTTCGTGTTATTTATTAGACATGAATGATTAAATTATTTATTTAATAAGTTATTTCCCTCTCTCACGAGAGCTTTGAATTTTCTGTTATAAAAATATTCTTTATGGTTATAAAACATTTTTGTTTCTTTTAATACGTAAACTTGAATTGCTTATGAAATTGCATAGTTTTATTTTAATATTAAAATTGCAACTAAAATGTTGCATTCTCATGAAAATTTTTGAAATCTCATTAAATCAGTGGGTTTGAATGGTGTTGCCATCCATCGTGTTGTACTGAGCAAAATCGTACTGTCACCCTTATGGGGCTGAAAGGTTAGGCTATTGATAGGTGTACAATATAGCCTGATGAATTTCGTGGGCCTCGATCTGACTATGTCAGACAGATGGCATTAGCAACAACTTTTTACATAATTTTTTTTTGTTTATAATTCTGAAGATTGATTGTTTAAATATTATGATATATTTTATATGAATTAATTTTGCAATCTTGCTATATTTATGCACTTGATTTGGTAACATAGTAGGATGTTAATTTCCTGTAAAAAAAATGAGTCAGTTATTTTTTTAATCAATTGTATATTAAAATTTTGCCTCTGTAACATTCACAACTAATTAATGTTTCAATCATTTACTTTTACAACTAATGATAGCTTTATAATAACCTATACAGTTATTTTATTGCATGTAACTTTTCAAGAAAATTCTTAATAAATAATTTAAAACAAAAATTGTCTTTCAAAATCATATGTAAAAGTTTATTGCAATTTTTAAATAAATTCTGTTACTTAAATTATCAAAAACTAATCAACCATTACAGATATAATACTTTTCCATGCATATATGCTTAACCTTCTCACTTTAAAAAAAAAGTTCATAGTAGAGATGTTTTTGTGGTTTCTTCAGACCACACATAAGACTACTATATTTCCTAATCACTAAAAAATTCGGAATGATTCTTTTAATTATCTTAATATAAATCTGGGCTTTTTATTTAAAATATTCTTTGTCATATTTAGGTATGATCTTATCCTCAAAATGGGCTTGCCTGATTGGCGAGCACCCATCTATTACTATAGAAGAGTCAGAAACATGGGTTTATTCGAGTTGACTATTTTCTTATTCTGCTTGGCAACCCTTGGACAGTACATTTTTGCATGGTCTTCGTATTTGGAAAAGAAATATGAAATTGTAAGAAAATAAGAATATGGTTATCTGTTCAACTATGTTGTTTAAGTAATATAAAAATGTGTTTTACTGTATGCTGATTCTATATGTTATCTTCATTTCTTTAAGTTTTAGTAATTAAATATCTACTGTATGAATTAACCTAAATGGAATTTTGAGTTTTAAAAAGTATTGTTTTTGCCTTTGTGTTACAGGAATAAATATTTTAAAATTAATAATTGTTCACACAAATTAAATATGTAATATATTTTACATATTGTATAAATTGAAGTTAATTTTTTTAAAAAAATTTATAAGAATTTGTTCTAGTATTTTTATTTTAAATATAATGTGTTGTATAAAATATTTTTTGTTCATATTTGAGAACTGTGTAATTCTGTTTTCTTAAATCTATATTTATATACACAGGAAAGGATTTCAATTAATAGCTGTGTAATTTTCCTATCATGTTCACAAACTTATTGTGATAAACATTAAACCTCTTTTTCTTATTGATATTCTATTTATTTCAGTATATAACTTAATTTTGTAGAATATGTTTGGAGCTTATTTTTATTCTAGATTCAAATCTCAAATAAAATATAACAATTTTTGATTGCATTGTAAATATAGAACCCTGATTATGCTATTTTTTTCAAAAGGAGGAAGTAGTTCTTTCAAGAATAAGGAAGAAAGCAAAACACCAGAGGAAAGGAAATAGTGCTAAATATGAAGAGGAAATCTTGGTATCAGAAGCTATGTCTATTTTGCAGAAACCAAGGTATATTTTTAAAGTTTTTGATATTGAACATTTCTGCTTTTAACTTTGATCCTGTTATACTTATTTAATAAAGTATATATAAAGATTTAACTCGTAACTTTTTAAGAATTCATTTATAGAATAGAATCACAAATTTTTATGAAGAATAATCATTGAAAGTTTAATTTTTCATTCTTGTTAATGGTATGAAAATTGTGCTTTATACAAATTTTGCACTTATTAAGAATGATAAATTTTTTTCATGATTTAGGCCATTTATTGTTTCTTCAGCTGGAATTTCAACAAATTTAAAATGGTCATCCGAAGTGGTGAAATTTCTATGCAATACTTTAAACTCTTATTGAGATTTGTAGAATTATTTTTTGTTCAATAAAATGTTGAGCACAAATTATCAACATTTTTAACATTATTATTTCAAAACTTATTCCTTTTTTGAGTAAATGTTTAATATGTTTTGATACCTTTACAAAGTTTTGATGAACATAATTTTTATTTTGAAATTTAATTTTATTTTAAAGAACTGAATGTTAAATTCTAAATTACTTGATCTAAAATGTATAATTTTTTTGAAAAAAAGTGTATGATTGGTCTTGTTATACTTTGTAATAATATCTTAAAATTTTTCAATTATTTATATATTTTTAAAAATATATTTTCTATTAGTGATCATTTGTATTAAGGAATTAATATATTTCTTAAAAATAGCTGTATTTCGGGTTAATGCTTTATTAAAGAAAGTTTAAAATTTTTTTATTCACCCAATTATTAGTAGTTGTTGCAGCCGAGGGATAGCAAACTCATGGTCAATACTGTTTCTCTAGTCATGGGTTTGGGTTATGATGTCACTATAAACCTACTGTGTAAAGGGACTGTTGCAAGTTAAATCTGTCAAAGCTCAAAGTACTCATGTTGGTATGATGTGGAAATTTGGAAAGTGGATGTGGAGGGAGAGTGTTGTCCTATTTACTTGACTGAGGCTCAAAATTTGGTCTGTTACTAATAGTCCTCATGTTGTTACAATGAGTGATATTAGAAAAGTCAAATACCCCCCCCCCTCGAATTATTCTATTAATTTTGAATGAATAAGGGATTTTTAATCTGCTGTATTGTCACTAATGGAATTATAATGGTAATACAAGAAATTTTTATTTGATTTTTTTTTGTAATCATAATAAATATATATATTATTATATTTAATCTTTACTAATACTATAAGCGTGAAAGTTTATATGGATGTTTGTTACTCTTTCATGCAAAAACAACTGAATGGATTTTAATGAAACCTTACAATAATGTAGCTTATTCATCAGAAAAATACATAGGCTATAATTTATTCCGATATTGCAATTAGTTAAAAAGATATTAAAAACCTTAAAATGCGTAATTGTTTTACCACTGTGTGTTGTTTATTCCGTCGAAGGTCATTTCCATTTCAACAGAGTGAAGTTCCGACTTTTCCCGAGTTTTTAAAATAATCTAATTGTTTCTATCAAACTCAGACAAAAAATAATTACAGAATTGGAAAGATCATTTATTTCTCCACGATACGGTATAATTTTTTTTACAAAATATTTGTTCTTAACAATTTTTTTTTAAATGAGTCAAAATGGATGCGTTTTTATAATAAAGATTTGATTATTACGCGTTAATGAATTGATATACTATACAAAAAAAGTTCATACTTATCTCTTTTAGAATCGGTCGTTTAAAAAATAAAATAGCGAAAACTTTTTCTTTACGATTTTTCAATAAATACTTAAAATTTTAATTAAACATTTAATAATTTCGCCATTTATTAAGATAATCACACGACACTCCCCCCCCCCTGCATAGACAAATATCCGTTATCTGTACGAAGATTGAAAAAATTACTTAAAAATTATAGATTAAAAAAAATTGTTTTTCGTCTAATACCGTTTTTGCAAGAATTCATCTATGTAGAATGTCAAAAATTATCGTTGTTTGCAATCGATGTGTGAAATTTCGAAACTTCAGCTTAAAAATTAAGCCCTTAAAAGTAATGAAAACTTTAAAAAAACATTCACAAGATTTTGAGTGCTTGAAGCATGCAGAAGAGAATTAGTGAAGGTCACTCTGTTCATGATTCCGTTTAAAAATGGGGAGGGAAGGGGGTAGCTTTGAGTGATGAAAGATTACAGGAATTTCCCTGTTTTATGCTCTCTGTCAGTTTAAAATCAATTGCAAAATTTTACCTGGACAGACATACAAGAAAGTGAGTTAATAAAAACTTGGTAATATTAAGTGTTAATCGTATTATCACTTCTAAACGTATTGCTTTATAAAAATAATTTAGAACATAATTTTTTTCACATGCATGAGACTTTTTTTATTTCCATTTTCAGAAAAATGTTTATATTATGGTAAGAATTTGCTGACATATTCACCCTCCCCTTTCTCACATAAAGAACGCTTCTTTTTTGTTTTATTTTAACCACAAGTGTATTAGCTTTTAGGGTTACATCTTAATTTTTTAGTCGATAAATCTGGAATTAGTCACCAAATCTGGAAATGGTTTTTGGAATTAGTCACCAAATCTGAAGATTATATAATATTACAATTTTAACGTAAAATACAACAGAAAGTAATATTAAGGTATTACATATTTAGATATAAATTTACACTATTTTAAGTGTTCATTATACAAAATTTGTGACAGTGTGCTACTTTGTTGAGCAGAGATCAGCTGAGGAAGATGTTTTCAAAAATAGACCCACGAGAGTTACAGGGCATTATAAATTAAAAAAATCATTTTTGTCAGCTATTAGATGTACAGATTTAAAATTTAACAAAAAACAATTTTTTTTTTGTTCACCCGAGATATGTAAAAAGCTTTTTTTTTTGTGTGTTTGTTTATTAATTTGCAATTCACGTAATATTAACTCATTAAAAACTTCTTTATCCTTCAATCTGTATTGTTTAATTTTTCAATTCGCCTGTGTGAAGAACGGGTATACCAGCTATATTCAATATTTAAGAAAAATTAACTTTTATTACTCTAGACTTTAATTTTTCCTATTCCTTTATGTGAAGCTTTTTCTTTCACATGTTTTATTAAATTCTTGGCTTAAAGTTAGACAGTTTTCACCTATTTTTGATGAGATGTCATTCTATTAACTTATCACCTCTCATATTTTATTTTTTCTTTGCAGATGTCAAGATTTGTTCCCTATACGATTATTTTATTTTATAATTCATTTAATCAAATCTTCTCCATCTTACATTGCTTCCTGCAGAAATTACTTTAAGTTTCGCAAAGCAAGTGTAACAGAGGAAGAAATTGGAGAACAGCCAGGTAAATGCATCTTCAATAAAATTATTAACCAACTTATTTATATTTTTAAGTATCTGAGAGGAAGATTAAAAATACAATACTTTTCAGTTGGAGATAGTGCTGGGTGCAATTGCTGAATGCAGCTACCTTCTGCAATATCCTTAATTCTTTTTTGGTTTTCAATAGTAAATCTGTAATAATTAATGACCGCTAACATTAAATCATAGCTTTTATTTCTTATTCGTGTTATCAGTATAAAAGTATCTGTTTTGGCATGTTTTGCCCTTTGATAAATCAAGTGGTATACCAGGATACTATGCTGCATTTAGTTAATCTAATATACGTGTTTTTTCTTATACAAATTAAATATATATGCCATATATTATCTCATGAAGTTGTGTACTCTATTTTTGTTGTATTTTTTTCATTGTCTTTAGAACCTATTCAGGTTCTGAAATGATTTATACTTATTACTTTTTTTCTTTGGGAAAAGATATATCTATTTTGAAAAACAAAATGAATGATGAATTTCAAATTCCATTTCAGTACATTCCCCTTTTCTTGAATTTCATGTTTATTTTTTCTTTAAAATGCATGTAGAATACTTAAGAAAATATTTCTAGTTAGGATTTAGCTGTAAAAAATGAAAATTGATTTTTAAAATTTGTATTCAGATAATTCAAAACATCTTACATTTATGCTCATCAAACATCTTCCAGAAATCGTTTTTCATGAAGAGTTTATACTGTTCTAATTTAAAATACTCTTGCTGGCTTTAGCTGTTTAATTCCAACTAACAGCTTAAGTCAGTATAAGTTTTCAGTTATCCAGTTAAAATTTTTTAAAATTTTTATTACATTTATAAAACAATATATGAATAATCTAAATATTTAGCTGTGTCAATTTATTTTAAAAGAATTATTTGAAATTTCAAAAATTAGCTGTGAAATAATTGTTTTTCTGACAATTTGATTTTATAAATAAGGTGTTAAATGCTTATATATTGATATTTGTAAAATTCCTGTTGGAGCAATTTTCATTAATTTAACCTTTCAATCAGTACCGATTTAAGCTCATTTTGGGCCCTGGGTGCATAAGATCTATGGGGCCTCCTTGGGAATCGAAATTTATAACCAGAAAACCTGGTTAAAAGCCCAGCTTATCTGAGCCCTTTTGCACCCGCTCCAAGTACCCTTTGGATAAATCCGCACTGCTTTCAATGCTGATTTAATTTGTAAATAACTACTATGAACTCCTTAATAGATCAGAATTTGCATAGGAATATTGCCTGAAGAAGTATGTTGCTTAGCATTATAATATATCATTATTTACCATTCCTTTCAGCCCCTCGTGTTAGGACTAGAAAACTTGTCGGTAAGCCCAAGATTCCAGATTATACTGATGTTTCTGCATATTCTGAGCAGACAATTGAACCAGCTACTCTTCCAAATGGTATTAATGAAAACCATACTGATGTAAGTTATTTTAAATGTTTTTAAAATTTTGATACTAAAGGAGCACTTGAAGTTGTGTTAAAAAAACTGTATGTTTAATGTTAATAAAAAAATTTTCTTAAATATATTTCTAAAAATATGTAATATATTAAAAAAAAATTCAAGCATTGAATTGAATATTTATTGTAATTTATTATATTTACAATATCTTTGTTGTTCTTGTAATTTCTACCCTGTATCTGTTAACTGCAAATGATAAAATAAGCTATTTTTTTTCTTTTATTGTGAAAGTAATTTCATTTTTTGAAACAGCACTCAGAAAAAAAAAAAATATCAAAATCTGCATTTTGTTAAAAATTATTTTTATTGTAAGAAAGCCTTTTGTTAAATATTTAATTCTATTGCCTAAAATTATTTATTTTAAATTTAACTATTTCATTTGTAAACATACTTTTGATTTTGAACTATTACAATTAATTTTATGAATTTATTCAATTCATCTGCATTACTTTATGTCTTAAATCAGCAAAGAGTAGCTTTTAGTTTAATTATATCAGTAAATATTTTATAATTTGAACAATAAAAAAAACTTTTTATTATATGGAACTAAGGCACTGAATTGAAGCCCAGTGACAGAGTGGTAGCATATCCTGCTTCCTTGCCACAGGTCCAGGGTTCAAACCCCAGGCTTGGCAAGGTTGACTCAGCATGTCATCCCTTCAGTGGGTCAATAAATGAATACCAAGATTGCCTGAGAACTAAACACTGGGGATTTTGTGTCCAGCTGACCACCTAATCAGAACTTATGCTCATGCACCTCAGCACCCAATGTCACAAAAACTGAGATGGGCACAGTAGGCCTTGACCTTTCAATGGGCTGTTGCTCCACTGAGTTAAGCTTAAAGCACTGAATTTGTCAAATATGTAAATAAATATGCTAAACTAAGTACACACATTGATATGTTTGTACTTAATTTAACATATTTATTTACATATTTCATAAATTATTATATATTTGACAAAAGTGTAGCTTAAATTCTTGTAAATATGGTAATCTATAATATTGTATTTACTTGAATCTAAGCTACACTTTTTCTTATATTAAAGCTACTGAAAATCAGTTGCGACTTGGAATCGAATTAAAAAAGTGTTGGATGGGGCAATTAGTGTAAAATTGCTTAGAACCTGTAATTGCTCTATTTTTCATTTTTCATAAGGACTTGTTAAGAATTTTGGATGAGGCTTAGATTAGATCAAATGTGGTATATGCCATAATTACATTTGAAATTTTTAATAGTTTATATACATACATCCCTTAATTTACATAGTAGCTATTCTTTAAAAAAATCAGGCAAACTAAAACCATGAAAAATGTGTATTGTTATTACATAAGATACTCTGTAAGACTATAAAAAAATTAAAACTATTCATTTTCTAATGTATATTATTCATTTCATTTATAAAGTATATAGTGTGATATTATATAATATACATATTTAATTATTTGATAATATAAATTATATAACTTATATGGTATCAAAATATTTGGACTATCTCCAATTTTTTTGTACTCTATAAAATTCCTGTAAAGTCGGTACTTTGCAAACCAATAGCTGTATATTTAGTTACATATGAAATTATAACTGTTTATGAGGAAACTTCAAAATTTTTTGATGACATGGTTAATTAACATGTAAATGGCCTTCTGTGTCTTAAACACAGCTGTTCTTCAGCTGTATCCTTTCTCTTTCAGAATGAAATCCTTCATATACATATTTCATTATGTAAAATAAGTTTGCAATTATAATGTATTATTTTGCTTATGCTCTATATTTGCACATATTTTTGATGCATTTTCAATTTGGATCTTCAATTCTCAATTGTTTTATGTAACAAAAATTCTGATGCTTAAGAAAGTTAAAATAATATTTGTTAATTTTTTTATTATTTCTAATAATATAAAGAAAAGAGTATAAATTTAGGATATTATAGGAAAGAGGGAATAAAGGTCTTATTGTCTCAAAATTTGTTATAAAAATATTTTATTCTTTCCATTAGGATAAGAAATGGTGTATTGATAATTTAACAGAACAACAAATCTTGGAATTTAAGAAAGCTATGAAAAAATTCCCTGTTGGAACTTTACAAAGATGGGAAAAAGTGGCATTGCATCTTGGCTGCTCCATTTCGCTAGTAAGATTCTTACTTTTTTTTTATTATCTCAAAACATTATTTTGTATTATATTATTCAAAGTTTCTAAAATTTAGTCTATGGAAGTTAAGCATTATATGGAAATTTGAACTGAGAACTGCACTGTTTCTAGATTATGTATATTTTTAGATTATGCAGTATTAAACATTTTATGAATTTTTTTGTTTCAGTTCTTATTTGCTAAGATTCATAAATGTTAAACTAGTTTAAAGTAGAACCATACAATGAGAATAATTCAGATTTTGTGTAATGGGTGTTTGATATATTTTACTTTTTAAGTTTTTGTTTTTATTTTGGTGTATTTCTTGCATATTCAGATCACAGAAAATTTAATGTGTTTCCCATTCTAGACATTAATAAGAAATTCCTAGATCTTTTACAATTAATACCCATTCTCATTTATTCTGAAAACAATCTGAAATTTTATAATGAAAAAGACTGAAATGATATATGTGAAATGAAATTTATTATTTGTGTGAATAATTTCAAATATTTTAACTTTTAGACAAGCTCTGTATTTATTCCACTTAATTTCAATCAAACCCTACATTATTGCTGTTTTTTTAAAGACAAGTTTAGGTATTAAGTTAGCTATAAGATTTATTTCGAGACGTATAGTTTTAATGTAATAATATCTTAATATAAAATATCATTGTACAGAATGTATCTCTTTAAAATTGTTAATTCTGTTTTATTTTCCATGCTGTGTAGAGGGGCTGATGGATATTGAATATTTTGTGAGGCTCAAAGTAGAAGTTTGGAGAGAAGAGTATCAACTATATAGGGTGTCATTTTCATCACTGAACTGAGATTTAGAATTATGAGGTCTTGTTGCCTAGTTGCCTGCCCTTTTGTTGCTTTAGAGTGTAACATAAATCAAAAATCAAATCAAATTTGTTGTAAATTATTCTTAGACTGCCTAAAAAATTAACTTTCTTTAAATTATTTAAAAATTATTTCTATTAATGTATGTTTGAGCATTGTTGTATACCAGTACATTTTGTTTTAATGATAAATGGTTATGGAACTGTTAAAAAGTATTGTAATCTTTGTTATATTAACATTAAATTATTAAAGTCTTAATGATTTTCTGTAAATATTCATCAATAACTTAAATGTATTTTTACTATGAGGATACAATTATTTTAGTTAAATTGACCTATAATTTTTAGCTTTAATTTACTTTTTGAAATAATGCGTATGATATACATCACTATTTCTTATTCTGCTTATAATTGTTATTAGATGGTGTTATATTTATTTCATTTAAATGAATATGTATGAGTGTATTATTCAGGAGTTGAGACATCTAAAAAAAGAATTTTTTAACTTTCGAGAGCTTGTGCTTAATTTTGTGTATTGGGAGAACTTTACTCTTTCGTACTCATTAAATTTTGGCAAAAAGCAATTGTTTTGTTATATGTATTTTTAATTCTTTAAGTTTTAGTTTAAACATTTATTATGTAGTAGAAAATGCATTTTTTCAATAATTGAAAACATTGCATGTGTATATTAGTTTAGAATTAACACTAAAAATGAAAATTAAATATTTATTAAAAATTGATTAAACTTTTTGACTTTTTCAAGCTGTTTCATTTAGTTTCTTTTTCTTCAATCTGAATTGCTTTATCCTTAGATTTGGGATATAACTGATATTTCATTAGGCCTGAGGAATACCTTTATTCTAAAATTTGTGTGTTCAGCTGGAATATAACCTGGTAATTTATTCTTCTAATATTTAACAGAAAAAAGCGTCATAGGTCACCTACTTATTCTGCACATATAATAGATTGCTTTCATTTCATCAGCAGTATTTACATCACCATTAGTAAGATTATTGAAAATTATAATCTTTGGTCTGATGGTATTATTGTTGGTTTTTGTCAGTTTTCTTATCATTGTGAATCATTGAAATGAGAAACAAGTATTTTTCTTGTTGGTTTACAAGAGACCTATTCATCTTTTTTAGAAAACCAAGTAAAGAGTTACAGGATTTCTGGCTCTTCACATTCATCATATTATTATTAGTGTATATAACTTTGTCATAACTAAATGTGTATAGAGTTAATAAATATAAAAGTGAAGAAATAATTAAAAATATTTAACTGTCGTTAAACGCAAATTAAAAACATCAGAACTTGCACTAGACATAAAATTGAAATGGCAGAATTTGCACTATGTGAAATTCTCTCGCATGAGCTTACAGCATTGTGGGAAAAATCCCACTATCAAAGTACAGAGGTCACTAATGCCACTGTCAGTGTATCTAACCATAACAGGAAGTTATAAAACTATGCTAGAGAAGCAGTACTTGCCTATCCATTTCAGTAAATAAATTATTCATTTTTCTTAAGCACAAGAAAAAGTTTTTTGGAGTTAAATAGATTAGCAAGGATTTAAAAAAAACATTCTAACTGAAACACTTCAGATCTTTAGCTAAAGATATACTGCTTGTAAAAAAATTTTTTTAGACAAAACTTTTTAAGTTATGGTATTTTTTAATACTGGAATTAGTTTTTCGAAAATGTACTTTAGCCGTTTAATTTATTAAAATTTAGTTCTGAAACAGTATTTTGGCTAAAAATAAACTGTTTTTAAATTGGTTGTCAGTTGATCTTACTGTGTCCACAGTTATTTAAAAAAATTATATAAATTTTATGTTGACTTTTTGAGATTGCATCAGATATTTTTCAAAAATTTCAGTTTTTTTGTGCAAGAGAAATTAATATATTTTCCTCCTCATTTGTCTTTTTTTAAAAATTTTATTCTATTTTTTTATACTTTTAAAAGTAATTTTAGTACTGTTTTATAGGTTGTTGCAATGGTGAAACAAATGAAAGACAACAAATTCTCCAAAGCCATGTCATTATCATTACAAGGTAATTTGTTCTCATTGCATGAACTTTGTGGATATTTGTGATTTTTCGTCTTTAAAATGAATTTTACCAATGAATATATTAAGTTTTTTTAATACTAAAATGCCTTTTATTAAGTAAGAACATTAAGAAATGTTAGTTTACATGCTTTTAATTTTAATGTTGATGGATACAAATGCGCACACTCTTTCTTTTATTAGTAGATTGCATGTTTAAGGTTTTTTTACTAAAATCTTAAATTATACATACGTATATAATGAAAATTCAGGGATACAAAGTTAGTACATTTAATATTTAATTATTTCAGATTTAAATTCTAAATTTTATGTGATTTATTCAGTATATATCATATGCCTTTCTCTTATCTTACTGTTTTTTTTTTGTTATTTTTAAAATTAATGCACAAAGTAATGCTTATTGCATATATTTGTAAGCATTAATACAGATTTAAAATGCAAATTACGAAAATAATATTTGCTATTAAAACATTTGGTGAAGTATTATTGGAATTTTTAAATTTTATCAATTTATTGTATTTAAAAATTGATTTTTCCCGAGAGTGATCAACAGTTTTAACTATTGAAGCTAACTCTATTGTAAAGATTTGCTTTGGTTTTAACAGAATTGTCTTAGATCAGATCTAGTATTCATATTTTAATGTTACTGGTTGGGTTTGAAATCTTAAATAAATCGTTCAAGCGGTAAAACCTGTATTAATCTAACAATTAAAAATCTGAAAATATTAACAATTTTTTTATTCTATTTTTTCTTATACATAAGACAAGAAATGTAAAGATATAAGATGCATTTTTTTTTACCTCAATGTAAAATAATTCTATGTATAATTCCACATATAAAAACAATTAATTTCTGAAAATTCTGACTCGTAAACCAGGAGAGAATTTATTTAGTTGACCTCTCTGTAATAACTTAACTAGACACACTCATGCATGTGGACACATGAGCATACACACATGCACAGTTCCACCCCTCTTTTTTCTCTAGATTTAGAAATTCTTAAAATAGTTTTTGTTTCATTCACAAATTTTATTTTAATACAAACATGTATAATTTTAACAACTATGCAACAAAATGTTTCTAATGATAACTTTGAAAATCAGTATTTTAGTAAATATATTTGCTCCAGAGGACCTGTTGTCAATTTTGTTTTGATCAGAATTTTTTGAGCAAGTGAATTCTAAATACTTGTTGTGACCTCTTCTCCCGCAGTGGAGACTAACTCTATGAAAGGAATAAAAATCCAGTAATAACTGGTCCAAAGGTGAAATTTTTTTCATCTAATTGTTTAAAGAATAATAAAGCTTGAGGTATTTCAGATCATATGCCCAAACCAACCTTAGACTATTTATAATATAAACTGAAAATATTCACACCCAGAAAATTGTTCATGTTAGCCTTTTTGCTAAGAAAATCAGGACTTGGTAAAGCTTATTCTTGCTTTACCAAGTTAGTTTGTATTTATAAATTTATTTAATTTATTAATTAATTATAGTTATGTATTTATGCGATTTTGTTGTATTAAAATATTTTGAACTTTTCTTCTCTTGATATTCAGGTACCATATTTGCCCATGTGACTTTTAAAACAACAATTTAAATTCCATCTGCCATATTTTATTTTTCTACAGTTTTAATTTAACATAACCTTATTTTGTATGATTTTGATTTTTTAAAGAGGAATTCATTGAAAAATTTCTAAAAAGTGACGTTTAGGCCAATTCTTGTTCGCACATATTGAACTTAAGCGCTGGTGTGCTAATCAAAAAGGAAAAACTCTAACCAAGTTTATGTACTGACCTTTGCCACATGAACTATTTTTTAAATTTGTCACTATGTATCTCATCTTCTCTATTGTAAAATTTGTCTTAAAAAATATTTTTATGAATGTGAATTTTAGAAAGGATAATGTAGAGTTATTTGAAAATTCTCTCATTATATTTGTCTATGAATATAGTTTTTTTTCTTGATAAATGTAAATCCAACTTGGCTATAAAAACATAAATGTTTGGTTTATAACTAAACACACATAAATTGTTTGTAAAAATTTATATTCATAGTTTACTTTTATGTATGTGATACATAATAAATTTAAAAAAAATTATGGTGTCCATTTTAAATTTAGATGTCTTTTTATTACTATTTAAAATATGAGTTTCAAAAATTAGCTTTGTTCTGGTTTAGATATTTCTTATTTTTAAACTTCTTTTTGTAACAGACTTATTAAGAATGCATTATCTTGATTTGTTAGATTTCTGCATTGATTTTGCAATTTATAACCTTTGTTTAGAATTGGACTTCAATCTTCAACTAGTCAATTATCTATTGATTCTCAGTTATGATTTTTAATTTGAGCAAAATTATTGTATGTGATTTGAATAAATTTAGAAATTGAAAGGAGTTTTCCTTGATCTAGTTTCAGTTGAATGTGTAGCTTCTTTTTTTTTCTTCGAAACAATGTGCAGCATTGTCTTGAACTTTTAATAACTAGGAATATTGTGTGTTATTTCCATTCAACCATGGAATAATAACATGTTGAGGCCAACTTGTATTGAACTTTTTCATATGACGTTGTATTGATGTTAAGTAGAAAACCAAAATTATGTGATCTATTTACAATGGTTCATCAAATAGATTTTAGTTAACAAAATCCTTTGTAATTGAAGATTCAAATGGCTTAGAATTCAACATTAAAATGATTTAAGTTTAAAGTAGGTAATTCTCAAATTAAAAGAAAATCACTAATTTCTATAGGTGTTACTGGAACAGAAAAGGAAAACTTTGGATCTGAATTGTATGAAGAAAAAGATGCAAATGATTATAGAGACTGTTCAAACAAAGATACTGATGTTCTTCAGAATGGTGATCTTCCCACTAATGGTGTGAATGGACATTGCGAAAAGATCTGGAAGCAAGAAGAACAGCGATCACTAGAACAGGCATTGCAGAAATTTCCAAAAGATACACAAAGCAGATGGGAAAAAATAGCTGAATATGTATCAACAAAAACAAAGGTACTAGAACAGAATATTTAAATTTTATAAAATGTTCTAAACCAAATTTTGTGTGAAAAAGAAAAGTTTTTAGGAGTATATTTTGTATTCCTTTTTATGATTGTGATTGTAATTTCGTTTAACAACTAAATATTAATGTCATTATCTCAATTTTTATAATTTCAAAGCATGTTCTTATCCTCTGCTGAATTTACCACAAGTTCTAGCTTTAAAAAATCTTATCTAAGTGTTTGAAAATTAGTTTGATAGGGTATGATTATAAAATTAGATAATGTTGATCATATTTATTTATTATAATTAAGGTTCTTTATTCTAAGATAAATATTTTTGAGCCTTTGATCCAAAATTCCAAATTAACTTTATAGTTTGATGTTAATCAAAAATTGGATTGAATCCAAATCCATCTAAAGAAGTATTTTTTTAAAAATTTAAATTAAATCAATTAATTTAATCCTTTTAATTTTATGACCTTTCAGCCTTACGAATCAATTTTTTATTTCATAACCAAATCATACTTATTAATTTTAGTTTTATTATTTTTTAACAAATTTATTTTTAATTCATATTTTTACGTATGACTTTTGAATTGAAACATTCAGTATCATAAAAAAATGTATGGAATTTAATTAATGTTTTTATTACATTAGAATGAGAGTATATTTTGCAGTATATTGAATTGAAATGTTAGATAATGTTTCATAAAATTTTTTATGAAAGTATAGTTACTTTTTGAAGAGCCTTAAGTGTTTTGTTCATAAAAATAATTTCCTTTTAGAATTAAAATCTTTTTTGGTATATCTATCTTTTAATTGTTGAATCTATCTGTTTCATGTTGTAGGAAGAATGTGTAGAACGTTACAAACTCCTGGCACAACAAATCAAAAAGAAGAAAGGCAAAGGGCTCTGACCTTGACAATAGAATATAGCCTGCATGGCAACTGCTTATTATTTATGAATGTTTGGGGTTGTAGCTTATGTATATACTTGTTTTATTGTAAAATATTTTAAACCTTGTATTATATATATCGTTTGGACTTTGCAATAAATATATATATTCCTCCCTTCTGCAAGAATAAATTGTGGCTTAATTTTTTTTTAAACATCAAAATAAGTTATCTTGTGTAGAAAAAGCATGATGAAGTTGTAAGGTCGGAAGTACTTCTTTTGTTTGAATGATTAAGGGTTCACACATGTTAAAAGATATGAATACATTGATTATAAAATTCCTTGTTGGGGGAATATTTTTTTTTTTAATCATTTTTAGACATTGCTTTTTTAGTTCTTTTTGGTGGTTCATCTGTAAATTTGTAATGTAAATTTTTTTTCTTCAAAAAACTGTGCTTTATATACTTTTTTTATTCAAATGTTTTGTTTTAAAATTCAGATCAAATTTGAAATCTGTGGTTTAATTACTATTGAATGGGTAACAATTTAAATAAGATGAGAATTTCAAAAGAGTACAACAAAAAGTTTACATTTGCTGATAGTTTTAAAATTTCATATGTGGATCATTACAAAGTTTAAAAAACTAATTATTAAAAGGATCATAATTAATAAAGAAAACAAAATTTAATGAAGACCAATGCATGATAAAAAAAAATATTTTTAGGCTGATTTTACTTAATGTTAAAGAATAGAATAATCACACTCAAGAAATTTATTCCATAATCAAAAATGCAGTAATATCTTTGATATAGAATTTCTTTGAGTGATTTGTTTGTTCTTATAGAATAACATATTGTAAAATACTATTAATATTTATTTCAATTAAATATTTTTTTATGCAGCTTATTTTATATTTCATGATCAATATTTTTAATTGTAAAATTGCAAATAAATCTTACATTAAAGCACATTATTGTACACTTATTGAATATTTCCAAATTCTAACAATTCAGTGTGATGAATAGGTATGTGTTGTAAAAAAAGGCATCTAATGTTTGTGTGTGTTACTATATGAAAAATTTCATGTCTCTATTTCTGTTATATTAAGAAATATTATTTAAATTATAATTTATTTTTGAATAATTACTACATCACAGTAGGAAATTTTTAAAAATGATTAATGTATTTATATAATGGAACATTATATTTTATCTGAATATATATTACAGTTATCTTTTGAAAGTTATAAAAATTATGATAGAATGGCTTCAGCTTATTTATTTACTTCACATATAAATTTTGCTGATTTAAAAAAAAACAGTTATGACTTGCATGTGTTGAGAGTGCTAGTAGTCATCTTCTACTAAAAATTTTTAGCATTATTGCTGAAGATATTAGCCATGGAGCATGATGGTAGTTACTGGCACCCAATAAATCATCCTTTATTGTTTACTTCTCGTAGTCAATTTGTTGATTAGATAAGTTTCAAATTAACTTAAAGTTAATTATAACACACCCTTCATTATGTTTTTATATTTTTCCTCTTTTGTATTGGTAAATTCAACATTTTTTTCATCATATATTATTTTTCTGGAATTCAAATGAGAATTTCCTCCTCAAAGCTGAAGCAGAAAATCAGTAGTGCTGTTCTAAATTATGCAAACATCCACAAGAGCAAAATATAGTAATATAATATTTTGTGTGAAAATTCAATCAATTGTACATGTGAAATTTTATATTGAAAGTGTTTCATAAGTCTTTAAATTCATTGTGGATTACTAAATATAATGTGTAATTAAATTTTAAAAATATTAAACTAAAATAACAGGTAAATATAATTTATATTTTTCATTTTTATTTAACGCAAATTTATACAATATAGGTAGTGTTTCTCTTTCAACTTATAGTGCATTTTGATAATATATACTAAAGTCTATACTCTTCAATTTCTTCTACCAAACCAAATATTTTGCCATCCCACAGTGGTAACACTTCTTCATCATCTGTTATTTCTTCAAAAACCACGTTAGTTCCAAATTCATTGCAATACCTCTTAAAAAAGTACCTGCAAAGATAATAAAAGACGCATAAAAACAACCTTCTCTTACTGTCTTTGGATTTCTATTGTGAAATATCTTGGAAAAGTTATGTGTTGTTCCGGTAATAAATCTGATATATTCAATCCTAATAACAAAAAAATATATATATATGAACAAAATTTGTTCGTATGTTAAAACTTGGAACAAAATTACCAGCAATCTAAAGTGATAAAGAAAATTTTGTGGCTTAGTATAGATACAGGGGCTGCAATAGAGACCGGTAATCATGGTCGATTACGTTTGAATCGGTTTGTGGGTTCGAATATTATTTCCACCGAAGATGCTTTGTGAGGAATATGAAATACAGCGGAGTGTTAAATTGAATTGAAATGTAGAATTGCTGTCGTATTTGAGCAAAGCTAATGCTGTTCATGAATGATCTCATAGTTTTCAACATTGATCAGGTAATGAGGATGGCGCCATAACTGGTATTTGACCTTTTCGCATAACACTTTGAACTCTGAGGTTTCATTCTGTCTGATGTGCGGGACCGTGGTAGCCTTGTGGTCAAGGTGATGGACTCGTGGCTGGCATGCCATGAGTTCGAGCCCAGTACCTCTGAAGACCCGCCGTGCAGAGGGGCCGATGCGCATTAGGCTCAAACGTCCTCTTGTTGGTGTGGTGTGGAAGTTAGGAGAGGGGTGTGTATGCCAGATCAGGTGTCGTTCTCGTCACTTGACGGCCGCGGTAGCCAAGTTGTCAAGGCATCGGATCGTGGCTGGCGTGTCATGAGTTCGAGTTGAGTACCACTGAAGACTCGCCGTGTAGGGGAGCGATGCACGTTAAATCGGTCGAGAACTCAAATGTCCTCCCGTTGGTGTGGTGTGGTTAGTTAGGAGAGGGGGAGGGGTGCCAGCTCAGATGTCGTCCGCGTCACTTGACCATGGTTCAAAATTACACGGTCCGTCGCCAAACGCCCTCGTGTAGCTGAACAGTTCGACGTTAGTATTCACTCACTCACTCACTCACTCGTCACTTGACCATGGTTCAAAATTACTAAGTCCGACGCAAAAAGCCCTTGTGTAGCTGAATAGTGCGCCGTTAATATTCACTCACTCTATCTAATGTGCAGAATCCCTCATCGTTCCATAAAGCGAATCTAGTGAAATTATGATACTCAATTAGACGTGACTTGAACGTCAACGATCACGAAGCTTGCACGTACTTTGCTATCATAACCATTCATATTAAATGCAACTTTGAATCAGTGTCGTGCAGGTCTAAAAGGACGTTACTTTAAAACTAATAGTATTAATTTTAAGTCTTTAGATCAGTATTAACTTATGCATGTGAAACCTGGTCTATGTCTCGAGCAGATGAGAACATAAGTATCTACGAGATTTTAAGATTCATTTTTGGAGGAATTCAGGAAAATGGAACGTGGCGAAGAACAAATTTCGAGCTCTATCAATCATATAAAGAATCTGACATCATTAACTTCATCAAAATACAACGAATTAAATGTATAGGTCACGTTGTCGGAATGGACAAGATCGCAGCACTAAAAAAAAGCTTCACTGCCCAACCAAATAGCACTCGAAGAAAGGGCATGCCAAATTATAGGTGGATTGATCTCCCTAGAAAAAGAACTCCCTAGTTTTGAGAACTAAGAATTGGAGAACACACCAGCAAGAAGGAGGCTAGCCTGGAAAAGGCTTCTTGAGAAGGTCTAGGCTCACCTTGGGCTGTCGAGCCACTGAGGAAGGAAGGAAGTATTAATTTGAACGTCCACCAACATGACGAAAAGTGGAAATTGGATCTTTATTCAAAATTACGGGACTCATCCTCAATACCCACCCCACCTTCACCGAAACTATTTCGAATCAATGAACAAATCTATGATTTAAATTAATTTGAATATGGTGATATCAATAAAGACAATCATAGAAAAAGAGAAAATGAGCAAACAATGAATGGAAGTTCGATATATTTTGATTTCTCTAATGCATCGCGGCTAGTCCCATTTTTGCTTTAAGTGATGTATGTGAATTATCGAATGGCTCTATACGTTTAAAAGTTATCTATCTTATTATTTATTTCGCTTCTTGTCTTGTCTATGGATTTAGTGCATTTCTATATTGGTCCAAAAGCCCCAATAACAATCGATGGCAAATCTGGAACTTGAGGACTGTAAAGAATATCCTGTAGTGATGCATCAAGTTTAAAAAGCGATGCAAGAATGGTCTTGCAGTCAAAAATATGGTCTGGTGTTAATTGTATTTGCGGACATTTTCTGCAGATGGGGTGAGATCGGGAATTATCTGGAGATACTTTCATACCTTTGAAATGACCGTGCCGAGTCTTGCTACGGAAGATGACAAATTTCTAGGGCAATTGAGCTCTGGGATAATTAGTTTTATGAAACACTGGTTAGAAATTTTGCGCTTGGGGCGACCTCGTTTGCATCCTCCGAGGTGACAGTGGAAGGCTGATCCAAGTCCCGAGCCTTCTTAGCTAGCCGTACACACATTCATAACCCCTAATACCCACGTGGGCAATTCATTTCACTCTATGGATTTATTTCATTTGTTATGAAATAGCGTTTGAAAGGAATAACTAATTTAATTTGGTATTGTGATACTGCATCAATTCAGACTAACCACTTGCAAATTTGTTACTAAAGTGTTCAGGTTTACAGTTTCGGAAAAATGGTAACAAAAGCTTTGTTCAATAAATTAAGCAATGATTTTAATTGTTTTAAAGTCAGAAAAGCGATCTTTGTGGACTGATAACAAATATCGAACATATTTAACTTGTTGAAGAATTAAAGGGATAAAATGGATCAAAAAGTTAAAAATGTGACTGAATAAAAACTCACAGTCGTCAGAAAACGAAAGAAAGATCGCATACAGGTTTTCATGTCGTACTCTGCTGTATTCCCACATTGATCTAGTAAAAACTTCATTTTCTTATAAGCATACGTGTAAGCACTTCCTTAAAATATACCCCTCTACAAAAACTTACTTTACTTTCATTAGATGCTTATTTACCTAATTCAAATTTCATTTGTGACTAAATTATTTTCAAAGTATTCACAATTTTTCACTCGGATGCGAAAATAGAAATATATTAGATGAAATTATTGATATTCTTTATAAAAATTAAAAAAAAAAAAATCTAAAAATGTAATTAGATTAATGGTAAATGTACCTAAAGTTTCCTTTTCGATTGAAAAGCGTCTTGAAATGGCCTAAAGTAATCCTTTTACCTCTGACTTTTGTACTGTACGGAACAGGATTACCACCAATGCAGTAGCCTACGATTGTAAAATCGTCTTTCTTGACTTCAACCTTTTCTTTCTGGGGTTTTGTTCTAAAATTTTGAAAGAATACACAATGGCAAAAT